>JABUQX010138949.1:0-7500 GCA_015478945.1 Trachelipus rathkii | reverse complement strand
CGTCTCAACCTTCTGAAAACTTCTTTAAAAAACTCAGCTTCTACAAATCTCCCTCTAAAACACCTTCTAACTTTCCTTTCTCTTTTGACGGTTCTTTTCTTGTCTCTACTGTTGACAATATAAACATCCTTGCCTTAACATAAACAAAATGTCTTGAAACCTCACATCACACCGGTTGCTAGGAGGGCCTCAAAGAAACTGGAGTTTTGTTTAGACTGCGAGACTTTTTTTTCCTCTTCGTTATTTCCAGCTAAGGGCTGGCGGTCTCATCCGCCCCTTTGTAAGCAGAGTACTGGTTCTCATATCTGGGGCTCTGGTTTCACCTGGCTTTTGAACAGGGGAGTCAAAAGCCAAAGGCTTATAAACTGTTATGTACTTTTCCAGTTCATTTGACCCTCTATCTTTGAGGCGCGATGCTGGTGCTTTTATCTCTTTCTATAGTATCGCAGCGGCGGTGTTCGAAGGAACTTACCACTGCGTACCACCACCTTTACGACGCCCTGTAGCACAAGGTGCTGTATCTACGCACGAATTTTGTGTAGATATTGGTAACTCCAGGCTAGTTCGCTGCGGTGCTTCTTTCTTTCCACCACTGTTCTGTGGAACTCTCTTCCATCTTCTGTGTTTCCTGCTGAATTTAACACTTCCTCACTTTAAAGCCTGCGTCTATGTTCATCTGCGTAATTTTGGCTAGTGGATGAAATTTTGGCATGTAACACCGCCCTCCTTTGAATAGGCTCTGCCCGTGAGTGATGGTGATAACTGTATAAATAAAAAAATTATAATAAAAAAAATTTAAAGACGGTTAACGTTAACGATTAACGTTAACTTCCGCTACATTCTTTACCTTTAAACGCTTTAATGATTAACGCCGTTAATTTTTTTTTTTTGTTAACGATTAAGAATTAACGACGTTAACTTTCTCATTAACGGTGCCTATCTTTATAGTATATATATATATATATATATATATATATATATATATATATAGAAAAAGAAAGAGAAAAAAGAGAAATCAATCATGAAAATATTTTTTGTTGTTAAATCTTTGCATATGTATCGAAAATTCGTAAATAACTTTCCGTCGTCTGCCCAAGTATTTATAACGTAAGCTGAAATTCCCTCATTCAGACTCCAACCGCTGTGCCTCTCTGTTGTGTGCTCTCGCTCTTCAGCCGCCATTGTACCTGTTATGTTCATCCTCAATTCGGATCTTTTTGGTGTTTTTTAGAGTGTTTATCTTACAACCTTACTTTCGTATCGTATTATGATATTGTGCTACCTTTTTCTATAAAAGCCAGGATGAGTGTTTATTAATTAATAATTAAATATTTTATTAGGATTGTGTAGAGAAACTATAAACTTTGTGAAAGTTTAATAAGTGCATTTTGTAGTAAAAATCATATTTAATATTCTTATATTTGTTTGTTAAAAAACTCAATTTCTAAGAGGCCCCTATGCGCAAATTTTTATTTCTTGTAAAATCTCTTATTTTGATTATTATTATTATTATTATTATTATTATTATTATTATTATTATTATTATTATTATTATTATTATTATTATTATTATTATTATTATTATTATTATTATTATTATTATTATTATATTTTTGTTTATATTTTTTGTAGTAGGATTTTTGACTTCATATATTTTGCTTCATGCAAGATCAGATTTTGCTACAGTGCATTTGGAAGAGAATTACTTATCATTTATTTAGCCATTAAACATTTTCGTTATTTCATTGAAGGTCTGGTGTTTCATATCCTCACGGACCATCAACACATAACTTATGCAATCACCGCTTCTACAGTTAAGCAGTCCCCCCTTGAGGCACGCCACATTGAATTCATTGCCCAGTTTACCACCGATATCCGTTACGTAAAAGGTGCCGAGAACATTCCTGCAGACGCTCACTCCCGTATCAGTGCTATATCTCCTCTTCCTTCCCTCAAATATGAGGAGATGTCACGTCTACAACAGCTGGAACAGTACAATATCCCAGTGCTCACTCTACTTTTGATATTCAAAGTGTGGAAGTGTTCGGCTTTCCCTTCCCACTCCTATGTGACATGTCATCCAGATTGCCCCGAACTGTCGTGCCAACTCAAATGCGTCACCATGTCTTTAACACCATTCATAATTTCTAACATCCCGGTGTTATAGGTTCGCAAGTACAAATAGGTAAACACTTTGTTTGGCCATCTCTTTTCCAGGATGTTAAGCTTTGGACTAAGCAATGCCTTAGGTGCCAATGTTCAAAAGTCCACAAACACACAACCGCTCCTGTCGACCAGTTTCTTCCTCCTGGACAACGTTTTAACCAAGTCCACATCGATTTAGTTGGTCCTTTGCCTCCTTCCAATGGATTCACACACATCTTAACTTGCATCGATCGTTATACCCGTTGGGTCGAAGCCATCCCTTTACAGGACACCTCTGGAGAGTCCATGGCTCAGGCCTTTCTGTATCATTGGATTTCTGGATTCGTACCCCTTCCACGGTCTCTACTGACCAGGGACGTCAATTTGAATCCTATTTATGGAAATACCTCATGGTTCTTTTAGGTTCCAAACGCATTCGCTCCTGCAGTTACGATCTGCAGTCCCAAGGAATGATCAAAAGGTTTCATCGCCAGTTAAAATCTTCCTTGATGGCTCATGGTAATCCTGAAAATTGGTCCGAAACTCTTCCACTCGTTTTTCTTGGTATCGGACTTCGTCCAAAAAGGACTTACAATGTTCTTCCGCTGAACTTGTTATGGTTCCTCCATCCGGATCCCCGGTGAATTCATACTTCCGTCACATACGACTTCAGATCATCCTAGTTTCTTGCCCGTCTTTGTCAGTGTGCTGATTCTTCAAAACCCTCTCTCCCTCGCCAGACTCGTCGTGCAACTTACATTCCTTCTGAACTCGATTCTTGTACACACGTTTTGGTTCGTCATGATTCTCATTGCGGTCCTCTTCAAGCCCGTTATGACGGTCCTTTCCATGTGCTTCAACGACATCGCAAGTTTTTCTTCCTTCAGAAAGATTCTAAGGTGGAAAATGTATCAATTGACAGGATCAAGCCTGCCTTTTTGGATTATAATCCCGAGAGTACAGTTGATGTTGTCTCGCCGTCTCGTTCAATCCTTCCTGCTCCTCTTCGTTTAAGAAATTCACCCACCACATCTCTGGCTCCTTCTTCTTCCACTCCTTCGCAGCCTGTTGTTCTTCCCGCACGTTCGTCAGCTCATCTACCTACCCTCCCTTCTCACGGTTCTTCCCCTCCTCGTTCGCCGACTTCCCCTCCTACCCCTCCTCCTCCTAGTTCTTCTCCTCCTTATCCTACTTCCCGTTCAGGTCGACTTCTCCGTCTTGTTGTTCGTTTTACTCCGTAACCACTCCGTTTTTTCCGGGGGGTAATGTTGCCAGCTGTTTCCACCTTTGTTTAAACATTTCTTTATTTTTTGTTGCTTAAATCTTTGCATATGTATCGAAAATTCGTAAATACCTTTCCGTCGTCTGCCGAAGTATTTATAACGGAGTACGCTGAAATTCGTTAATTCAGCCTCCAACCGCTGTGCCTCTCTGTTGTGTGCTCTCGCTCTTCAGCCGCCATTGTGCCTGTTATGTTCATCCTCAATTTGGATCTTTTTGGTGTTTTTCAGAGTGTTTATCTTACAACCTTACTTTCGTATCGTATTATGATAAGTGTGCATTTTGTAATAAAATCTTATTTATATTCTTATATTTTTTTTGTACAAAAAACTCAATTTCTAAGAGGCCCCTGTGCGCAATATTTTTATTTCTTGTATAATCTCTCAACATTATTATTATTATTATTATTATTATTATTATTATTATTATTATTATTATTATTATTATTATTATTATTATTATTATTATTATTATATTATTATTATTATTACAATTGTTATATTTTTGTTTATATTTTATGTAGCATTTTGATCATAAGATCGCATTTTGGTTCAATTAGGGCCTCATTTTGATTTTGTTATCTGCTCGAAGTAAATGTTGCAAAATCCTTATGTCTTGTTACTGCCCTAGACCAACCATATATATATATATATATATATATATATATATATATATATATATATATATATATATAAAAAGATAGATATATTTATATATAAAGAGAGAGAAATATACATAAATATATAGTGAGAGGAGAGAGAATTTTCTGAAGAATTGAACCAATTTATAACACATTTCTTATACAGGAAAAAAAAAACAGAAAACGGACTTGGAAAGGTTTTAATGATATACAAAATTGAAATCGTTAACATCTTAACTAACAATTAATATGTCTACCATAGTGTAAATATGTATCTAGTAGGGTAAATACATAAGATATATGGCGAGAGATTCCGATGGCCCTGAAAAAATTATCGCTATTATCCCTCCTACTTTATATGAAAAAGAATTAGAAACACCGCATTCTAATATTTACGTCATTACTTAATATTACTTAATTAATAAGGAGAGACTTTATCATAAAAATCCGATTTAACAAAATCTATTGAAAGAAACCTTTTTTTGATGAATAACTATGGTACCTTTTATTTTATGGCAAAAAAAAAAAAAAAAAAAAAAAATTGTTAATTGTTTCAATTTAGTGTGGCAAAAAATTTCATTTAGACACCTTATTTCAAAATGTATTTTTTTAAAAATTATTTTTGACAATCTCTGAAAAGGAAAAGTACTTTCAAAATTTTTAAAGGAAAAATAGTCAAGCATAGCTGACACCACTTTACATTTTTCAAAACATTTAATTTAAATTTCAGTCTGTTTGTGTTTATATGTAATTTGAAGGTGCATAAAACCAGCAGTTTTTTTAATAAATTTTTTTGTGGCCTCATGTAAGGGAAAAATGAAGTGTTAGAAAAACACACATAAACTTTTGGAAATATTTCTTTTTTCATACGGTAAAAAAAAACCATTTATCAAATATATATATATATATATATATATATATATATATATATATATATATATATATATATATATATATATATATATATATATATATATATATATATATATATATATATATATCAAAGGCGACTACTATACTCTTGTGTACATTCTGGCCTCTCTCTCTCCAACCCCTGCCATATGTGGGATATGATAGATGTATATGTATACATACATATAATAATATTTATATACATATACGTTTAAAATAAATTGAAAGCAGTCTCGCCTTATTTAAACATAAAGAGTTAGTCGGATGTCAGACGGGGGTAGGAGTCGGATTTCTCTTCTTTTAGGCTCTCCAGGTAAGAATTCTTATTATACTCTTTATGCTTCACAGCTAAAAGTACAGTTTCTCTATTGTCTTACTTCAGCGTTCTGCTTGATAACTAAAGGTACAGTTTCTCTATTGTCTACTTTAGCTTTCTGCCTGACAACTAAAGGTACAGTTTCATTGTGACTTCCGTTAATTCCGGTCTCCTTAGACTCCTCTTCATTATCATTCTCATCATTTTCTGGAATAACAAAGTCTGACTTTGACACTTCTATTGTTTCGGGTTTTTCATCTTCCGATGCAAAACTTTCCTCGCGTGGTTTAACCAATCGCTCACACGCTATTTCCGCTATATGAGGCTTCTCTGCCTTTTTTGTGCCATTTTCTCCTGGAGATCTGGGTGGCTTCACTGCAGCTACACTCCCAGTAATTGGATAGATTATTCTGTTGCACCCAACATCTCGTGGCTTAGGTACCAGTCAACCGTTAATTCCGCCCTTCGATACAGGCATATTTTCTTTTTTGTTTCTTTGTCTTGCTACTTCGGTAGCTCTTTCTTTTTTTCCCCCCCTTCTGTCTAACTGTTTCGGCAGCTTTTTCTTTTTCCTCCTGTTGTCTCGCTGTTTTCGGCAGCTTTTTCTTTTTCCTTTTGCTGTCTCGCTGTATCGGATCAAATACCCCGCTGCATCCATTATCGTAGACGCCGTATATCTACTAATCTGCAGTCTTGTCAATTCGGCGATTCTTTCTTCCTTGGTTTCAAGGTTATTACTGCACTCTAATCTAATATAAGGAATCACGGCACCTGTCTCCAGACGCAAGAGATTGCATTTGATGTTCCCTTGTGTCCACATTCTGTATTCAGATTTCGCAGTCACATGCGGCTCAGCTTCCGTGTCCAATCTGTTTATAATGCGACTCTTCGTACCTCGTTCCAGTGACTGGGACTTTTCGGGATAAATCCTTTATGCTTTTGTAGCTTCTTGAGAGTTGTTCATCCCTCCATGCAATAACTTCGAATGTATTATAGTTCTTTTACGTCTAAACTATGCGTTCTAACCTTTTTATTTCGTTTTCGCATTCCTTTTCTTTTCAAAGGCTTCGGCTTCTCTTATTTCTCTTGCCGCTTACCGCTCATTTCTTCGTCTTGAAGTACTTGACCTCTTTACCTTTGAGTCCTAATCCCAGACAATCTAATCAGCACAGCGTAATCCATAATTGTTCTTCTTTAAGGACCGGGTCCAATTATTTCTCCGGGCTGAGCCCAATTTCCCCACCCCCATAAAATGGACATAAAATTTGTATTTTTCAGCCGATTTTGACCAGATAAACACAAAACTGTAGCTTGTTTTGGCATCTAAAACGTCGTTTACGAGCGTTTTTCTGTATCTGTAGTCATTGTTTTGGTATTTTCAATTTTTGAAAACTTATGTTTTTGACATTTGTCGATACTCCTCCTACAATTTTTTTCGAAATGACTTCAAACTTGAAATATACAATGATTGGACTATTATCTAAATTATGTAGGAACGAAATTTTGATATTTGACCCCATATCTGAGCAATGGTCGATTTTCAAAACCTACTACTATTTTGGGATTTTCAAATTGAAAAACTGTTTTTTTTTTTTTGTTTATCCGATCTGCATGAAATTTTCAGGACATTTGTAGTCGGGGAAGATGCACATATTTTATTTAGATAATTTCTTTATGTATGCAGTAGTTTTGAATTTGTTCTTGGAACAAATTTTCCCAAAAATTTTTTTTGGAAATTTTAAAAAAAAATTCTTTTGAGTATACAAAAAAATTAAAAAAGTATAAAAGATGTATCTCACCCGACTATACAAGCCCTAAAAATTTGATGTTGATTGGACAAGTAGAAAAAAAATATCAATATTTCAACTTTTACAAAAAAAAACAGTCATTTGCAGTTAGGACAGGAAATTCAGGATCGTTAGCTATATAGAACTGTAAGGCTCTCAGGCTTTTCGATGTGTTGCAGAATTAGATGATGCTATTCCAGCGGGTGAAACATCATGGGTACTACTACTACTACTACTACTACTACTACTACTACTACTACTACTACTACTACTAATAATAATAATAATAAAATAATAATAATAATAATAATAATAATAATAATAATAATAATAATAATAATAATGAGCGGAGGAGAAGGAGGAGAAAGAGGAGAAGGAGGTTTAAAATGGCAAGGTAAGTTTGCATTTCTAGAGTACAT
>JABUQX010138948.1:0-23779 GCA_015478945.1 Trachelipus rathkii | reverse complement strand
CTCAATGATCACAGACGACAGACAGGCCATTCGAGAATTTGGACTACGTAGGATTTAACAAGTAAGAATAGAAAAAAGAACACTGACAGTTAATTGTTAATCCAGCAAGTAAATACGGGGCACCATGTACGTCCAATGTAAAACGATAAACGCATACTGGCTGGACCGGACCATAAAAAACAAGCTAACAAGCTGGCGGGGAAACCTCCTGTGATTAAAGATAGCAAACAATGGGAGGCAATGACGCCAGGGTGAAAAAAAACAAAGAGGACGGACAAGATTGAAAAAACAAGCAGCGCGGGTGGCGCACGGCACACCCAATATGAAAAACAAGCAGACTGGGTCGTGCACCGAACCCCAATAGAGAGAACAAGCTAAGCGGTCTTCTCCTTCGGTAACTCTAAGACTCAAAAGTATAACAACAGAGCAACGAGGGGCCACGAACCCCTAAAGAGAATAAAAAAAAAAACCAAGAAACGTGGAACAAATTGAGATCAAATACACAAGCAGCCTGCGGGGTCATTGACCCTCAAGTGTGACAAAACTACCTCAGCAACCAGCGGGCTCAAAAGTAACGCCCAAGTGCAGTTTGAAATAACAAGTACCAGTTGTCGTGCGGTTACGGAGCCCCCAAGGCTCAAGCAACAAGCAAAGCAGAAGCCATAAGGAAACAGGAAAAGGAGATCGAAAGCCAGCGAGGTAGCCAGGCCCCCACCGGATAAAAAAAAAGGAGATAGGGAGGAAGTGACGAGATGAGTCGTAAGAGATGACAATGCTGTACAAGAGAGCAAGAGATGATGAGAGCAGCGAGAGACCTGAGAGACTATATGATAACGGAGAGATGAGAGAAGTAACTCAGACAGAGTAGAGTCGAATACTGAAAAGACACAGATAAGAACCCAAGGTAGCCGCGGCCATACGCCTTTCATAGAACAAGCACACCGTCTCTCCCCCAACTCTTTTCTCCTCCTCTGCCTCTCCTCTCTCCTCTCTCGATTCTACTTCTTCACAAGTGCTGTAGCAATTAAATAATACCATATGAATGAATAAGGAAATCATTATCAAACGGACTACCACGGAGTATAAGCAAAAGGACCGCGGGTTCACATGGATCCCCCCATTAGATAAGACAAGTCAGCATGGGTGGACGGGGACCCATCCCGTATCTCGAGGACAGAACAGAGAGACGTGGCGAAAGTAAGGTAACCCATAAAGAAACACTAAACAAGTGGACAAGGACACCCGAGGGGACCGCAAGAAAAAGACCACGGACCATAGACCAACTAAGAACACAAGCACCGCGTCCGGGCACCGTCCACCTCTCTCTCTCCCAAGACAGATGTAAAAAACCAGAGCCAGCTGGGTCTGCTCTACTCCATGCCCAAGATTAGGAAGAACCAAGAACTGCGTCTCAGCGCGTCTCTGTTCGCTTGTCTCCTTACCTCTCCTCTCTCTCTCTCTACCAAGGAGCAGAATCTCTCACTCTTCACCTCAATGCATGTCTCTCTCTCACTCCCTCTCTCTCTCTCTTCCTCAGAATAACGTGACCGGTCTCCGTCTCATACGCTAACAGGTGACCCCAAGAGTGCATACATAACAAGGAACCGACCGGCACGATACCCCTAGATCAAAAAACACAGAGAAACGGAAAACCAAAAGAACAAGCCAGCGCTCAGGACGGCAGGGGACTCTGCACACTAAGAAGAAAGAAGCCGCCAGCAAGGGGGCAAATACCCCAATTTAGGAAGAACAAGGACGATGGCGGGGACGGAACCCAAGATCAAGAACAAGGCAACAGAAAGTCAAGGGGGTAAAGACGTGGAACTAGGACGAACGCCCAGCCGAGACCGTACACATGGCGCCAGGCCCCCTCCTTCTCCCCTCTCCACAAGGAATCAAAGACATCAAAAAAACCTGAGATCCGAGTCTGCAGATGACGAGGCAAACTACGAGAACTGACAGCATTGAGATCAAGGATGAGAGCAAGAGAAAATCAATGAGAAAGAAAAGATGAGAGAGAGAGAGAGAGAGATCTTAGAGATGAGACTGAGAATGAGCGGATCGATAGATATACTATGCATAATCGATCGAGAGATAATATGTATGATCGATAGGATTTGCAAGGGAAGCTGGGCAAACTGCAGGTGAGAACAAAGCGACAACCGTGCCCCAACGGCTGCGAAAGGGTGGAAAAAAAAAGAAATAAGCCTGACAGGAGGCCGCAAAGCAGAGGGGCAGAAACGTCGTGGCACAGGACCCCCCACATATTAATCAGAAAAACATACTAAGCAACTGGCTCTCTCTGCGTGCGATAACCTCTTCTCCCTCTGGCATCCACTCTTCTCTCTCTAGAAAGAAAGAAACAACCAACTGTGCGTGCCCGGTGACGCTCCATGCTATCCTCCCCTGCATTCAAATTACGTATAGACAATACTAACCCAGGGAGGCAAGTAGACGCCCGAGCGGCAAAAGAAACAGTTGAGAACGCGACAAGTAGAATAAAAAAACCAAGCAGCGGGGGCACTCGTCACCCCCAATAGAAAACAGAACCTCCAGCAACGGTGTTCACCCTTTACACCCCAAGTAGCAAGATACAAGTAACTGGGACATGACCTCCCAATATAACGATACAGACATCCAAAAGCGTGCTGGGGCCCGGAGACCCCTAAAGACAAAAAAACAAGATAGAAACTGTGTGAAAATTAAGAATAAAGAACAACAGCGGGTCCACGGGGACTCGCAACTAGATGACTCAGATCTCTCTCTGCACTGCCTCTCTCCAGCATCGACGTCTCGTGGCGTGCTCAACTAAGCTACTACCCCCCATCTGCTCAGGTGCGTACAATCTACCTACGAACAAGGTCCGTCGTTCTCAACTCATCTCTCGTTGCTACTCTCTGGTGCTAATTCGTCTCTCCTCTCATCGGCATCTACTCCCTCTAATTAGCATCCACAAGGAACAAGAAACAGCACCCAGAAAGCTCCACAAGGTGCGTCGGAAAGACCGCCCCGCTGCTATACAAATCCCTCACATCGAAAGCCACCTACATCTCTCTCTCTCTCTCTCTCTCTCTCTCCCTCTCTCTGCTCGTCGAATTGTTGTCTTTCTCGTGCTCAGTCTTCTCTACGTCTCCTCTCCTCTCTCTCCTCCTCTCCCCACTGGAGAAAATCTAATCTCTCCTCTCAATCACTCTGAACAGTACTGACTCTCATCTAAAACATAGATCAGGAAAGAACGAAGAGAGAGACTAATCGTCTCGATCGTAGAACTGACGAGACCATGAGACATCGATTATGACGTACGTATATAATACTGAACGAACTAGACTCAAGAGAGATCTCTGATATAATCAGTCTTAAGCTCATGTGTACCCAAGTGAATGCGGCAAAACTGGCCAGTCAGGAACAAGCAACAAACGGCACTGGTGTGCATGACCACTGGTAAGAAAAAGAAACGGACACAGAAATGGAAAGCAAAGGAACGTCGGGTGCACAGTGGACCGCCTAAGAAAAGAAAAAGCAGAACGGGCGGTTACGGTGACCCCCTACAAAAAAAAACAAATCAACGTGGGGCGATGCTGGTCTAACCCCACAGAAACAAACACTCAGCATCTCAACGTTATACGGGGAGGTGCAATCATCGGGGACGCCAATGGTAAAGAACAAGAACTGGACTGACTCTCATCCTGCAGTGAGAACAACGCCTCAGACTAACTCTCTCAGCTCTCCGGTGCAGGGCGTCCGTCACCTGCTCCTCTCCTTCCTCTCCTCATCATCATCAGTTCTCAGACCATCTCCCTACGCAACGCGTCGGCCGTTCCATACGACCCCAACAAGATGGCAAAACCAAGAACGTGGCCCTCTCCTCTTCTCTTCTGGAACATGACCCCCAATATGAAAGAATATGGCAACGTTACGGGCACGACCTCCCAAATAAAAAAACAAGAACGAATAAGAAAAACAAGCAGCGGGGGGTGTGAGAGAACCCAAAGAACAGAAACCCAGCAACGGGGTCAAAGAAACACCCAAAGAGAATGAGACAAAGTAAAGCGTGGACACGGAGCCCCGATAGCCCCCATGAACACAGGCTACAACTACAGGCAGAAGTCGCAAAGCGTGAAGCAGAACGCCTGAAATAGACGTTAGCCACTCCCCTCGCGCCGATCCTGCGGGAGCAGGGTCCCCATCTGATAAACATACTATACTCTTACGACAAAGACCAGAAGAGAGATAAGAGTAGAGAAAGACAAGCTCTAATCAGAATCTGAGAACAGATATTCTGTGTCAGTTAACGTAGCAGAGACACGGATCCTTACATCGTCTCTCATCATGCAGTCTAACAAGATGTCAGATGACTCGAGAGATGACGAGATCCTCAAGAGATACGATATCGATCAATTTACTCTCTTACTCATGACTAGATCGTACTAGTGCCCCATTGTAGCTCGCTGCTCTCTAGGCAACGTGCCTGCTCTCTCATACTCATACTCTCTACTCTCTCTACTTTTCTCTCTCTCTCTACTCGTCTCTCTCTCTTCTCTCACCTCTTCTCATCCACTCAGCAACACACATCGGTGCACGTGTTCGCTCTCTCTCCTCTCTCTCTTCTCTCAGTCTCTCTCTCTCTTCATCTTCTCACACTCCCTCTCTCTCTCTCTCTCTCTCTCCCTCTCTCTTCTCTCCTCTTCTCTCTCGTCTACTACCTCTCTAGTGTCAATCTAACGAAAACTCGAAATCCGTTCATACATCCTCAGCCGATAAACTAAAGCTACGCCATCATGATCAATTCATACTCTAGCTGATCACAATCCTGGTCTGGCTGGTTAGAGGGGAACCCCCTATACTTGAACAGATAACACAAATAGCACTCGCTGCGCTCTCGGTGGATCGGGATCGACCCATGCTAGCTCTCTATCTACCAATACCTTACTTCTACTACATCCTCCATCCTTATGCTCCTTCTAACACTCCCACTCCCTTCTCTCTCTATCGCTGCTCTCTCTCTACCTCTCCGTCCCACCCCTTGCTACTCTCTCTTCTCCTCTCCTCTCTCTCTTCCACTCTCATTATACGTACTTCCACATCACACAACACGCTCGTCTACTGCGTCAATACTCTCTCGTCAACTCCTCCTCTCCCGTACATCGGGTACAAAGCATCTCCAGAGGATCGGGACCCTCATCTTGCTACGCCTACGCCTAGCTACACTCATCGTACTGCCTGCTCCTGGCTCTGCCACTGCGTCCACTCCCGAATCTCTGACTTGACATACATGACTCGCTGACCCTCAGCTACTGTCTCTGCACTTCTCAAAATGCGTGCCACTCCTCATCCGCTCCTCAAGATGGCTACTTAAGACTACATCTACTACTCTGCCTCGTGTCTCTCAAAATAACATCGGTCGTCATCATCTCTCATCACTCTACTCCTTCATCTCTCTCTACATGACGTCATAAATGCAGTACATCTGACGTACGACCTCCCGTCTGCCTACCTGGCACTCTCATCTCCTCCTCTCATGAGATAAAAACCATACATACCTGGACATCTATCTACTACTGATAAAGAAGAGCTCGTCAACGCGGATCGGCAGCTGACTCGCCTAAGAACGAATAAACCAGCAACGCGGGCATAAAAACCCCAAGAGTGGGGTAAGAACCAAGGTAAAGGCTCGGGACTGAGGCCAAAGATCAAAGAGAAATCAAAGCAACAGGCAAGAAGGGCCAAAGTAAAGGGACCAAATAGCCCACTGAATCCTGCACTGGGAGCAGGCCCTCCACGAGTGCAATAAACATCTGAACTCGTGAACAGACGGTCTCTCACTCCCTCTCTCTCATTCTCTCTCTTCTTGCTCTCTCTCATCTCTCTCTCTCTATCTCACTCTCTCTCTCTCCTATCTATCTCTAACTTATCTCTCTGTCTGATAACACATCTGAGTATCTCGAGACATCAATAACTACTGACTCAAACTCTATCATTGCTCTCTATATCTCTGCTCTTCTATCGATACCGATCCTCATCGTCTACGTCTTACCTCATAATACTCTCTTCATCTGTCTCTCTCTCTCGATCTCATCTCCTCTCTACTCTTTAGCTCTCCCTTACTATATGCTATAGGGCCTCCTCACATCTCGTCTACTGCCTCTGCATCAACCCTCTCTCCTCGCTCTCTCTCTACTCTCTCTCTCACGTGGTTCATACTCTCTACTCTCAATCACCAAGGCAACAAGGGTCTCCTCTCTCTCTCTCTCTCACCTCTCTGCTCTCTCTCTCATCTCTCTCTTCTCTCTCTTTCCTCTCTCATCTCAATATGCTCACATCATCTATCTGATAGAATGTGCAAAGACGGGAGTAACCAAGAACGTGATTCTCTACTTACCACAAGTTGGCTTGGTTCTCAATAGGTCAGTTAAAACTACCAAACCTTGCGTTAAAAACTCTTATTTGTTTTTGAGGTGCCACTTAAGTCGGCGAGAGAGGAGGCAGGGACGCTGACGCTTCGAGGAATTACCGTCTCTTCAAACTGTCCTGCAACTGGGTCATATTTCACAGCCGTTTAGAGAGGAGAAGTCAATGCAAATACCTATCTAACCATGTTTCTAAAAGCTCTTCTGCTCGGTAGAAAATGCAAAGATCTTTCTGTTTGTTTTTTTCATAACACGTTCTTTTTGCATTTTGCTAATTTGAAATATAGAATAACTACATTTTTTTTTAATACATAGACAAAATATATGCCATGAAGTCAATTTGTTTGTTTGTTTAAGAGCTTTTTAATCGGTTACATTTCAGATATTTAACACTATTAGAACTTAAAAAAGGATCAACTAGCTATCGACAATGAATTATATTGGCGCCTGGAGGTGGAAATAGTAATACAACTTTCATTTGAATACTTAGCTTCAAGATAAACTGATTGCGCGTACAATCCCAATATGTTGCGTCTAGGACAAAGGGAAATATACATCTCAAGTCCTCGTCAAACTCCATCTATCCATAGCACGCTTGATAATCTCCGGTTCTTCCTACGCTTAATAGTTTTCGAACTCCTGTTTTCCCTTAACCCTCAAATGATCAGGTTTGGAACCAAACGGTCGTACAAGCGTTCTGAGCTAATCTTATCTCTTAATCGCCATTATGGCTTTAGATCCCTCTTTCTGGATCTATCAATCTCTGATTTCCATTCAGGTCTTTCTAAAGCATTTATCATTCAATTTTTAAAACTATTCACAGTGGTGTACATCAGGGTTCTATCCACAACCTTTTTTCTACTGTATTTTTCATTAATGATCGTTTTTCTCTTATTTCATCACCTATCAACTCCTATGCCGACGACTCCACTCCTTGATAGACCCCGACAATATCAATTAACTCATACTAGGAGAATGTCCTTGGAACAACAAACCTCTGATCTGTTCTCGACACAATATCTAATTAGTAGGGTATTCAAAACATGGTTGTTTCCAATGCCTCAAAAACTCAGTTTCTTCATCTCTTTACTTGACACAATTTTCCAAAAACTATAACATCTTCAAAACTATAAGAAGCAATTAACAAACATAATGGTTTAGATCGAACAACGGTAGTCGGAACTTATATGCTCTTGATTCTCCTTCTCGGTGGGTTAATCTGGTCTTGGGAAATGCCAGATAGCACCTGAATACCGTTTCTGCATACATATTTTCTAAACAAGCTTCTAAGAGGTTGTGTGTTCTGAGGTTCCTTCAGAATTTCATTACGCTACCCAAGTTTGTTGCTCTTTATGGCAGTGTCGCTTGCCCTTGTATGGAGTATTCTTCACACTTTACCACACTTTACCAGTCGAGTGTATAAAAAGGTTAGGAGCATAACAGTAGATATAAGTCTTGGGCTCAGAGATTGGACAGAGAAAGAATTAGACTGTATTGAAAGACCAGTCGAACGTAAGCTCTCCTCTCACAAGAAGAGAATACGTCATTTGAATAGAGAGAGAGCAGAGAAGACGAGGCAGGAGACGACGAAAACAAACCTCGCGCGCGGAAAGAAAATAGAGAGAGCGAGAGACGAGAGAGAGAGAGAGAGAAACTATAAGAAGAGTGATGTAACAGTTCAACTGCTAGAAAATGATTGGAGAGGGCTAGTGAGCATTGGAGAGTTAGCCAAGCCAAAGGAAGTCCTCTAGGGGCTTCTGGACCTACCAAGACCGAACAATGTGGTGTGCGAAATCACCTTACTTAAGATAATGTAAGGTGACAATTACTCCAATGACAAGTGCGAAAATCCCCCATGAATGACATGAGCATAACGGGAAGGCGAAGAAATTCCGAAGGAGCCTCATGAACACTCGAGTACAACCTAAATTGAATGCATTGTTTAGAAAGGATAAGTAATGATATATGCGTTCCTGTTTATAATATAGGAGCGTGCAACGAGAAAAGGAAAAAGCGCTAAGAAGACAGAGGGAGGATTGTGAGATTGTGTGTTAGTTCGAATGAAAGATATGTTATATATAATTAGATTAGTGGAAAGATTTTCGTCGAAATTCGAGTAAGGATGGAAGAGAAACTGTTGTTAAGGTGACAGTTAAGCTTCGCAGCAAATTCGGTGATGCAGGATGCAGATACCAAAAAAAAAAAATACAAAAAAAAACAAAAAAAATGTTCAAGCCCTGACTCACAATGTAGCACATACTGGGCTGATGTAATTGAGTGAACGAACTCATGACAATCTGGGAAAGATTAACATAAGAGGTGCCAATATGTCTGCATTGCGAGTGGGATAAATTAGTTGAACGAATGCACCGTATAGTCTAGCATATCCTCTACAAACTACTACTTCTCACCAACTGGTGGGAGGTTTGTGGAGACTTCCAGTACCCACAACAAACACAAGTTGCAAGGTTAATAACTCTAACTGACGGGGTCAACTACCCAAGCGAACATACTGAAAAATGAGGAGCAATAGTAATAGCAGACACCAACAGAAAAGTCGGGGGGGTGTTTGGTTAGAGCTATGCCAATGACTACCTCCAAAGATAAAGGATAACAAGTAAGGCATAGATACTGTATATATATAGTATGACGTTATATTAACTATATACCCTATATATCGAAAATAACAAAACAATATAGGTATCTATATACTAGGAGTATAAGTATATATATAAGAATACCCGTATAAGTGGTAAAGGAATAAAGAGAAGTATATATTATACACTTTCACATTCACCCACCTTCTCTACCCCAAGGACGGTAGGGTGCAAGACCCAGACTGGGGGTAAGGTGCAACATATGCACTTGAAACAGAAAAAGAAAACTCAGAGCTATTTTGAAACAAAGTCGAAGAAAGAAAAAGCCAGCCCTTATATAGTGATGAAGGAGAACTCAACGTCTAGCATTAGACAAGAAAAAAGTCAACCACAAAGAAAGGCTCTCCACGGGACCACGACGGACCGCTCCACTATGACGGATCTTTGATTAATGATAGGGCTTCCATGCCCTTGACGAGGTGCAAGGACTGCGGCTACAACCCCTCCTCTCACTGGAATAAAACCATAACATGCACGCGACCAAACCCCGAACATGCACTACCGTAGGTACTGAAAGCACCTTTCTGCAGACCATGCTGCCAAACGTGCATATTCACCCTACCTCTCTGGCCAGACAGTGCCTTTACTGACTCCAATCCACTTTTTCTTTGGCTACCAGCAGGATCGATTCCCAGCACACATCACTATATATTTCCATGACCAACCGACTATCATCCATCTTTTCCACGATTGACCAAACCATCTCAATGTCACTTTCATTTATTCTCGATTTAACCCATATCTTCACACCACACAACTTTTATCTAATGCATTCATTCCTCTTTTATCAATTCTTCTTACACATAACATGGTCCTAAGATTGTCCATCTGAACACATTCCACTTTAGATTCGATGACCTCTTATTCAGACAATAATTTCATTATTATGCATTAACACAGGTAAACAACATACCGCTCATGAATGGACCCTAGCGCACTCAAGATTTAGTTCCTTTACATCCGGTTCAAGGATTTAACTTGCTCCAGCCAGGCTTTCTGCCGTTCACAGCCTTCCCATATTACAATCATGCCCACAAAATCATCTGTTCGCACATATTTCACAATCAAGACCACTCCCTGTTCCAGTTATGCTAATCATTCAACAATGACATTACACACCAAGACAAGATGACTATCCTCACTTCACAAGTAATAACCTGTACCTACTTATCTTACGTATTCCTTTCAAACCCTCCTTTAACAGCACCTTGCCAAAATCTCTCTAGAAGTCTCTCAAACTCTCTTCAGATTCGTTACACAAAACCAAATCGCCCGCATATAAAAGGTAGGGCACCCTCTACTCTCTTCCATTCTCCACCATTCTAACACCTTCATCTGCCACCGCTTCACCCCTATACCTCTCTTGGGCATAACCCTTCCGAGACCCCAATTAATACATTGAAAATTACACAGAGGAGAAACTAAGTGAACAACATCCTTCTCAAAAATCCGCTAAATTAATATATACAGGATCAACTTAGCAGACTCCACTTATTCTGTTGCACACAGCTATTACAGATGTCAACATAATGACGGTTTATTCGATCCCAAGATTAAGCAAGCACATACAAGAACACCATATGATCATTAACACATACCCAATAGAGCCCCTTCGCGGCTACATTAATCACTAATCATACCTGCCTGATGGACCAATGGCCACAAAAAAATCACATACCCATCCAACAAATTTAGTCTGTCTACTCAGGTCTGCTTTACATCAGAAGTTCATTTGTTTCATGTAAAGATTGTTGATCGCGACGACATCCGTGTCTTTACACTACTTCGAGCCACCTGGTGTTCTTTCACCAAGAACAGTTCCATCAGGCACTGCGAGACGCGTATGTAAGGGGTCGACAAAATCTTCGCGCCCCATTATGTCTTCAACCTACAAACCAACTGCAATAATTTAAATTCCCCTATAATTACCTCACAAGTCTACCCTTATCCGCAGCGAACGACTTGAAACTGGAGTTAACTAAGTAGAGGTACGTTTATTACCGATGCACTCCATCAAAATCCCGATCGAGAACAAGATGACTCCTCCACTTGGAAAAGCTTTAGTTAAAACAAAATCTTCAAAAATGTCAAAGCTCAATACACCAATCATCGTCTCCGTTCTAATAATACATAAATTCGACCAGTAATTTCAACTAATTACCTCGCCAGAATTTACCACTTCATCGTAACAATTTCTACACTCTAGCCCAAGTACTCCTCACGATTAACTAAATGACCTCAATGACCCAAAAAGTAACCTATTTCCATTAATATATAGAGAAGAAGTAGATAAAAATAGATATAAGATATATATAAATAAATAATGAATAGTAATAGTTAATAGTAAATGAGTATAATATAATAAATAGCCCATAATGGGGTAGCTGCTATATGAGGGTCAAACGGCTAATGTAAGTAACTAAATGACATGTATATACAAGCTAAGTTATTATATATATTATGCCAATACTAGTCCAGTTTCTGTTCAGTTAGAAACAGTAGAAAATTCTGGTGGATCGGGTTCGAACACTATTTTCTGAAGTAGAATCCACAAGGAATATAAAGATAAAGATAAAGAACTATGAACAGGAGATAAGCATGAGTATATATAATGAAATAGTAGTACACTCAATAGTAATGTATAACCCCAATAATAAAAGTAAAATAAATATATGACTAATAAATACATTAGCACAAAATACAGAAAAAATCTAACCCTATATATAATGTAATATATACCAGTAATGATAATACTATAATAATAATAATATATCAAAAGATATAATAATGTTAGTTCGCGAAGTTATAAAGAAAATTATGCCTTAATATAAAATTGTTAAAGTTACAATTTATTCTTTGAATAGAAAGAAAAAAAATAAATTTCTTAGAGTAATTTTTATTCTTAGAGCGACGAATGGTAGGCAAAAGACTTTCGACCTCAACTCTTTAGGGCGTAGGCCCTAACCTTACACGCACATGTTGTGGTATGTACACTCAAGCTAAATATAGAATGTATATATAAATGATAAGAATAAAATACAAATTCATAAAAATTATGGAAACTTAAGGAGCGGAAAAGTTTGGTTTTTAAGTTTTTGAAAAAACGCACCCGTCGAGAGAGAATGCAGAAACTCGCTAGGGTACCTTAGAGTGGGATGAGTGTCGACCGCAGGTCCTCTCTTCTTTGATCAAATTGTGGGAATATTGTTAGAATATTGATAATAAGCTCGATGATTTCTTCAGTTTCGTCACAAACTCAGCTCTAGTGTGTATAGATTGTCAATGTGAATAATGGGTTTTCGCATGTGCCGTTAATGTTTATGTTGATAGTACTGTGTGGATCTACTGAGAACAGAGTACAGACGCCCGCCAAGGATAAAAAAATGTAGGGACCTATATGGCTTGAAGGTTACCATAATTTAGGCTATCCGCGGTGTAAACCACCCTATGAGATAAAAACCGAAGCAGTCGAGGGAAACAATTCAATGAAGGTTATCCTCCTAGATGAATATAAGCGATGTTAGACAGTCTGGCACTAAGGAATGGTGTTGTCACACAACACTTGGAGAAGTAAAGGAGACGTCGAATGCGTACGGTCAATTGATGATTTTTTAGAAGAGAGATCCACTTCGGACGGCGCCTAAAAGGCTGAGAGGATAGCATCTTGGGTTCACGAAATTTTATAACACACTGTCTGTGAGCATGTGAGTGGAGAAAACTAGGGTAGAGGAGTATGAAGGATGTGTGTGTATAGATCGGTTGTTCGGGTTCTGTATGTGAGTTTAGCCGTGTAGCAAGAACAAAGAGGCGTATCTTTGCTCCTCACGGAGAAGGCAGATGTAGGATTTATTAATAGAGAATGTGCGAGGTTGTAGAGAAGGACAAATTTTAGTGTGCGAAATGCGAGTTGAAGTGAAGATCTAAAAGGTCTCCAAAACTTGCGGGAAAATGGCATTGACAAATGGGGGGGAACGAAATCCTGAAGTGCACTTAAAGGAAAGAAGGAAATGATAAAAATGCTCCAATTTTAGTTGTTTTTAGAAGCAGGATGGAAGAGAATCAAGTGAATATATATAAAGGAGATAGAAGATTTTAGGGACGTAGGTATTCTGATAGATAGAAGGAATAGATGTAATGTGATTATGAGAAGAGGAACAGGTGCAAGCAGAGAATCTAAAAAAAGGAAAGTGAGAGGTGTTGGTTTGGCAAGCATCAAAGGTAAAATTTAATGTTAGGGATGGATGTTTGTTGATAGATGACTTGTAAGGAATATCAGTTTGGGATATGTGTTTAACAGAATGGGCGCAAAAATGTCGTCAACATATCGGAACCAAGAGGATTTATTGGGGGAGAAGGAGGATGAGGGAAGAATTATGAGGTAAGATATCCAAGAAGTTCCTTAGATAAGATGTTTTAGCAAAATCGGGTTAGAGAAGAAGAATGCCCCACTGCATGTATACCAATTTGTTTTGTCTTTAGTAGAGGTAGGTCTAACTTAAGACGCTCGGGAAAAGTATGTGTGCTCAAGAGGTAAGAAGAGAAACAAAGATGATTAATGAGAGGGGAATGGATAATGTAAAGCAGCCAGTATAATGTATTGTTTAACAAGAAAGAAAGGCGTTCGAGGAGCCAGACGTAGTAAAGACGGGACGAGGAACACGAAGTAAAAGGGAACAGTTACAAAAACCAAACTAGAAGGACTGTGAAGGTATAAAGATGTTAATGTCTTCTGGACGGTTGGAAATGAAATCTTTCAAGTGTTGGAAATGTAGGAAGAAACGAAAGATGTGATCCTATGAGGGGTTATTCAAGGAGTTAGCAATCCAGGGGTTTGGAAATAGATATTGTATGTAGGGTAAGAAGTCCAGTGCTTGGAAGATAATACGGGTACGTGAGTAGGTATGTTTTGTTTAGTGTGTTGTTTTTAACTATTAGAGTGATTGGTGTCTAAATAATTTATAATACCTAATGATTAACGTATTTTTCCAGAGATTTCAAATATTACATTTGAAACTAATTTCCAGATATCTTCGGAGCTCGAGCCCCTTACTAATTAATTCGCGATATCTAACATCAAATTGGAAATAAAAACTACATTGAATGCCTTTAAAAAAATTTAACGTTGTACAAAAATTTCCATGATAATAATACCTTTCCAAGCTCACAATATGAGAAAAATTCAGCTGAATATTGACGCTGGAATCTTGCTCATGAGAAGTAAGGACATTGAATAGAATTTCCTGTTACAACAAGAGGCTCTTTAGAATGAATATGAATATTAACAAAATATATAACGATAATAGACGTGTTGTCGAGATAAAAAACCTCCTCGTGGCCGGGACAGGGTTATTAATAGCTGTCAGGTAACTGAATATTGCTCACTAAGGATTGAAGTATCCCTCTACGGATAGGAAATAGGATTGCTTATTTATCGATAAAACAACAAAAGTTAAAGTCTTCTAGAAAAGGGTTTAGTTCACTGAGACCTTTGATGTGAATTGGAAGTTAACAATCGTACCATAATATCTTAAAGTGATTTGGACTGTTCTGAAAGGATTTATAACATCAAATATCATTAACACCTGACTGTCCTATCGAAAAAACTGGCGCCAAAAAAAAGACATGTCGTGTAATCCTGCCACTTGCATCCTGCAACTCTTAACACAAAGACAGCAAGACAGCGAGAGTAACTAACCAAAACGGTATCTCTCGATCAGGAACACAAAAGAGAAACACAGGAATATTGTCATTTCTTCAACACTCGAAGATTACATTAACAATGGCAATACTCTGTTAGATGACAAACAACACATATTCCCTTGTTACAAACCAATAAAACCTCCTTATAATGAAAATTCACAAAGACATCTTCAACCAACAATAGCTAAACGACAATCCTTACAGCTGATTCCTTCTCACCATCCAAGAATGAATTCAAAATCTCCTCCTCCCTAACTCATCACTAGTATACTAACAGGAAACCCAATACACCGGAAGACACATAAACAAAACAATACTCACTCAGACCTATATTATCATACCAACATTGACATCAACTAACATAAAACATTTCCAAATGGGCAATTGCTAATCCCTTAAATGACGGGCCCTCAAGGGACACATCTCTTCTTCTCAGCTGTTCCAACACTGAAGAGTTTCTTTCCAAGTCCAGAGACATTAACACTAATACCCACAGCCTCCGTAATTTATTCTAGGTTTGCTGTGCTTCCCTTTATTTTCAATATTATCCTGTATTTGTTTTCATTTAGCTGAATTTAACTCATCGAAACGCTTCCCATTTCTTGAGAAACAACATTAAACCTGTTCTTATCCCTTCCCTCTCATTAAACAGCCTATTCTCTTTACCCTTGAGCACAACTATCTCTCGCCAGGTTTTAAACAACACATTACTATAAAACAAAAACATGGTGATAAGATGCTGGAATTCTCCCCATCTGGCTCCATTCTTGCAAGAACATCTTCATGCCGAAACTCTTGGAAATACATGCATATTCTTCGCCATCCTCTGGTCTAAATAATTTCCTCATTGTGTCGGGATAAATGTTGACGCACATCTCTTTCAGCAGTCCTGTATAACACCAATCCAAAGCGTCCCTTCTCAATCCATTATAACAACAACGAGTCCACACCTACATATAGGAACTCTTACCTGTGAAGCAGCGTAGCGGCGAACAACAACATCCCCAATTCCTTTTTTAGAATGACGTCTCTGGGCCTGAGAAGGTCCCTCATAAACTACAACTACATAATCTCTATTGTACAGAAAAAACCTTCAGCTAGCCAACTCTAACAAAAGTTGAGAGCATTTTGCTGTTCCTCACTTCTTAAGACAACTAAAATTAGGCGCACAATCTTTATCTTCTCTTTCTGAGCAACTCAGGATAAATATGTTCCATACTCGCATTTTAGGAATCTCGAAATTTAAATGCTTAATCATAAATTTTCTTAATGCATGTTTTGTCTATTATAAATCATTCGTTTCCAATCAATAATGCCTGCCAGTAAGTCAAAAGTGTAACACCTTTTTCATCGTTTCGCAATATAAACAGTAACAAACTCCTACGATTTTGAACAACTGCTACGCCAACTGTCGTCTTGCAACATGTGTAAAAAAATTCCCTACCACAAAGATACATATCCTTTGATTTCTTCCTTCCAATACTTCACTATCAAAAAAAATCTCTCGACTCGTACTCATTTCATGATTCCTTTACTTCCCAATGGTGTGTACAAAATTCCCTGTGCCAACCTATACTTTAACAATCAATACATTGTAGAAACACATGATTATTCCCCGACGAACAAAATTATCAATGACATAGATTATGACCTATCTTTCATAAGATTAACCCTAATTCTGCCCATTTCCCATTGATGAGATCTTACACTAATCTGTTCACATTGACATTAACCAGCATAGGACATGCCATTATCTTACATTGATGAATCCTCTCTTTGGCTGCCTCCGATTCTTACTTTTCATACAACAAAATTTACTAACAATTTTCACTAACATCCGAGTATTCGTTAATAATTTGAAACAAATCAACAACAACATAGTGCAAGAAACTACTCACTATGTATCAAAAGCTTTAGAGTTGACAGAAATTAAAGTTGCACCAATTAATTCAATGTCATAATTTTAATATTGTTTATTTTATGTTTTTCATTATAATTTAATTTAGTTGCTCAAAAACAGCAAAGCTGAAGGAGGGCCTAGAATTCAGGTCGAAAGCTTTTGCTCCCTACCATTATTTTAATAATATTTATTAGAATAAAATATCTAAGCACAACTTAATGGTTTACTATACTATTTCCAAAGAAAATCGCAACTGAGTCTCTTTTAATTAAGGCATAGTAATTATACAGGTAGGTATATATTATAAATAAAAGTTTAATATTAGCTAGAAAGAAACGATATTATATAACTTATATAATATATAATAACATATAAATACTATAGGCTAATAATATACATATGTATAACGTGGGTAATAGTATATAGGCACATAACTCTAATCACATACATAATATGTATATATAATATAAAGAAGCAATTTTCAGAACGTATATATATATATAGTAGTTACACAAGGATATTGGATGGCAAAAGATAGATAATAAATAAGACATATATCATATATTATATATATATATATATATATATATATATATATATATAGTATATATATAGATATATAATATATATGGTTTATATATATATATATATATATATATATAGTATAGTATGATGATAATATATATATATATATATAACTACTCCCTATATAAGAAATGATATATTCTAGCGAAAAATATATATGATATAGGCATATAATATATATATATATCAGAACCTAAACACTGCTATACCAAATATTCTTAACCATATAATAATAATAATAAAAAATCAGCCCGTAGTATATAGACCTTACACTACTAGCTCATATAATTAAAATAAATAACTATGCATTAGAATCTACTATAGGTCATATAACGTTACACCTAAACCCTACCTAATATTAATTATAGTCGTTTTAGTGATTTAAAGAAACTAACGAACACGACAGAGAGCTAGATAGCAATAGATTCAGTTGTCGTGGGTCTCCCTACCTGCCTACTTAGGTGGACGACGGGGAGGGGGACTTCGTCCCCCCTTCTGTCCCCCATCGGTTCGAGCCCTGCATGGAAAATATGATGTTTGTAAGGGGGCACGCGAAAAAGCGCGAGTCGATTCCGCAGACATTTTCTTCAATACGTTAATATTTAACCTGAGCAGAAAAGCATACGAAACTTTGTCGCACAACTAATAAGTAGTATAGCACGGTACAACCCAAGAAGGCAAAAAAAAAACGGGGGAAAAAAAACAAGCAGCTATACTCGACAGCTACTATATACTACTAATAATAAGGTAAACCAGGCAATCTAGGTAGTACAAATAAAACCTTAAGTAGAGAAAGGGATATAACAAGAAATAGTATGAAACGATATATATATATAACACTATAAATACCAAAACAAGCAACAGCCCAAAGGTACACCATAATATAAATAATGGATCCCCTGCAGGAAATATTACCCTGTCAAAGACCTCGAAAAGCTTCATCGGTTGCCAAGTTTATGTCATCGATAGAGGCATATAATATAGTAGTATCCACACAGATAAAGTATATTAATATAATATAAATATAGATATATATATAAAAATATATATAAGTAAATAATAATATTATATAAATATATAATATAGAAAGAAAATATGATATATATTATATAATATAATATTATATAATATATATTGATATATATATATATATATAATAAGAGTATATATGTAAGTAGAATACTAATATATATATATAATAATATATAGTATAATATATATATAATATATATGTAATATAGAACCCAAAGATGGGTATATTATAGGTACTGACAACCTAGTACTATAATATTAATAATATATATATATATATATATATATAATATATAATAATAATATATACTAATTTATATATATATATATATATATTATAAGCAACATTATATATAATAATATTATATGCAACTTATATAGAATATCAGTATTATAAACAAATATATAATATATAATATAATATAATATAATTAATATAAAAATATATATAATACCTAGATAATAATAATAATATATAGATTATATAAAGATATATTTGATATATTAAATTATAGTATAATAGTATAATACTACTAACCTATATATTATGGTTAGTCGTATTTTACTATGTATTGGATTACCTGCCAACCATTACACTTAATATTCGTACCTTTCATAGTTATGACCTATAGGAAGAGAATAACACAGAACAAGTTCCATCAGATTTCTATCCCACTGTTCATAGCAGTACGGGAAGTCATTTTCCTGAAGATAGCGTTTAGTTCACGTGTTGACACAGTATTTTCTTATGTTTTCCATACGTCGCGCAAAAGTGATGAACCCACTACAAACGTTCGATTTTCACAATATTATACCGGAGAAGATCGATAAGACCTACACACACGGAGATAGTTATTTCGGGGCGTCTGGAATCTTAGTATGGCAGGGGGATGTGGAAGTACCGCGTGAAATGCTCTTTCTTTCGCCAGAAATGTCTATTTAATTGACCGAGGTCCTGGCTGCACCGAATGGTAAAACCGCAATTATCGCTAGAGTGCAGCACCCCAAAGTGCGTGCGTGCAATGTGCTGTTCTGAATATCTGCTACTCGCCTAATTCGAAGTACGTTCCAAAACATCTTTGTAAAAGACGCGATGTTAACTGTCATTTCCTGAGGCAACAATTGCCTTGCGCGCCAATACCACGGCTGTGTGAAAAAAAGCAATAATCAGTGTGATGTTTATCACCTTAGACAATGCTCGAGTAACCGTGACATTTCTTCGGACGAGTTAAGAGATATTAATTTTTGATGTGACATTCCGCTACTTTGCCGCCTATCTTGGTTGTCCAAAAGGATCAGGTACTCAAAAACCCGCCAATGACGTGCACCATCCCAGTAGTTTCTGAACGCCGTGTTTTCGAAGTTCGTTTTTTGGTATGCCCGCACTGCCTAAAAGTATCGTTTGAGACTTGGGTTATACTTGCTCTAATTGAGGAGTTAAACTGAGCCATCTACCGCCGAATTTTAGTGATCCGATTAGAGCGCGCCTAACCCCCTAAGGATGGCGTGCTGGCCCCCCCACCCTACCCCTTAGCAGAAACCCAGGTAAGGTCAAATTGGGTCACTTTGATCGCTTCTCTTGTCGATTCTGTGTATATATATCATACCCGAGTTAGGTTAGCAGCGAGATTTCTGACCGATCAGACCGGGCTTGGCCGAATGACGGACCTGAATAACAGGTGTTATTATTATTTATATTATTATATTATTTTTATTATTATTATTATTATTATTATTATTATATATATTATTATTATTATTATTATGATTATTATTATTATTATTTCTTTATTAATTGTTATTTAATTATATTATTATCTTTATTATATGATTAATTAATTATATAGTTATTATTTATTAATTGCTATATTGACAAATAATACCCTCCCATTATAATTTAATTACTATTTTATATACAATAAGAAAAGAAAAAAATCGATCGATAGGGGACTCGATTTGTTACGCCACTCCCGGACTCCCGACTGCCGCCGTCCACGATAAGCCCGGCTCCGGCTCCGCGTTCCGACGCCCCAGAGATCGTAGATTCGGACACGTAGTTTCGAAATATCCTGATTACTGGCACCTCAATACCGAAAGGAGCTACAGACTCAGAAGTCAATTCAGCTAATATTATATAACCCATACACTATTATATTGATTCATATTATTAATTATGAGTAATCTATCTAGTGCCAATATTATATCAAGGGTATATGATATCTCTCTATTAACTTAATTGACCTCTATTATAAGTATATTACTCCTATATAATTAAACGTTACTTCGTCTAATGTTCTATATAGTGTTAATATTATATTGAAAAATTAGGAATTAATAATTAGTAAGAAAGAAGGCATAATGGAAAGAAAAACTAGGTTAGACTTAGTCTTGAAATCATGTTTCTACAATCATTTATACGTCGTTTACATATAACCCCTTCACAAAAATCTCATACGTCGTATTAGAAATACCCTATCAAGACGAAGCCCGCGATAAAATCAGAATCAGTAAATCAACAATCCAAACCACCCAATCGCCTCGTGCTGCCATCCGATGTAATCTGCAATTACACCCATCGCTATTGATCTATTGAATCTATTGAATGATATTTTGATTCAAGTCATATTTTTTACTAAAAATTGTCAGTTTTACATACCCTAAAGCAGCTAAAGCATTAAATCGGTAAATCAAACCACCATACCCCAACCACCCTGTCCATTATAACCCTGATAGCAAGATGATCTATTATAGTTTATATGATTTAACCAGTTCTAATTTCATTCCTTCCATCATAACATTAATTTTACATTTAAAATTAGTACTAATTTTGCATTTCTAAATACCCTAAAGCAGTAAAATCATAAAGTGTAACGCAAAGAGGGTCGGGTAATCTCCGGCACGCATTATATCTATTTTCAGTTCCCCTTAATATATATGATCTATTGATCTATTTGATCTATTATGCATCCATTAATTACAAGTCATATTTTTTGATAAAATTGTCATGTTTTACATGCCCTGAAAAAACAGTAAAATCAGTAATCAGTAAATCAAGAGCCATCCACCCCACCCTCCCCATCAAGCCCGTGATCTATTGATTCTTATTTTTAATCTAATGATCTAATTAGATCAATTGATTACCAGTCATTATTTTGTTACAAAAACCCTAAAAGCCCAAGAAACTTATTTATTTATCTTTGTTTATCTTGCAATCAAACATTTTGTTTTCACCAAAATTTCATACTTTTCACGTAAAAACTATAACTGAAGAAATTTTGAACCCTTAAAACTTTGCACTAACATAGAACTGAACAAATCAGCAAATCCACAGCCTAAATACAAGAATAACTAATCTACTTACAGCAAGAAAACTCAAAACCAAGGCTTTTCCTCCCAATCCTAATTGATGTCAAGTCACATTTAAAAATTAAACATAAAACACAAAAAACAAAATAATCGTATGAAAAACAATTAAGTATGAAAATAGTAACAGACAAATTAATAAAAATTTAATAAAGGAACAAAAAGTGTTTCATCGAATACATTTTCACTTCAGGATTTGAAGAAATTATAATGTTTCATTTTTGAAGAACATCAAAATTTGGGTTATTTGATATCGGTGCAATTTGTATACTGCATTTGGGGTTCAATCAAGTGGCAGTATGTGAATTAAGCTCTGGAAAGTAATCAAATATCTACTCCTAAATTTGGTACGATGCCCTTTAACTGGTTCATTGATATAAATAATAGAAAGATCTTTACAAATAAAAAAAAAAAAAACAGTTTGGAGGGAAACTATCGTGTTTTTGTTATACTTTCTGGCTTCAATACAGAAGTTTTGATCCAAAAGCTAAAAATGCCATTGATGCTTTATCTTAATATCCCAAAAGACAAAATAACTATGTAACTTTTGTGTCTGTGTCTATTAAAGTTTTAAATTGTGAATTTGCTTATAGAAGTACAGTTTATAGTTGAAAGACTATAAGTTCATAAGTTTAACAAAATATTACTGAAAACGGAAATCTTTACAGTTGTAAAAATATAAAATGATAATTATAAAAAAATAAACTTCCATTGTTTTTTTTTCTGTGACAATTCATTACTGTCCTGCAGTGGCGGCTTTTCAGGGTAGGCAGAGTAGGCAACGCCTACTTGCCTTTAGTGAACCCCAAAAAATTTAAAAAGTCAGCATATATATATATATAAATTATTATATATATATATATATATATATATATATATATATATATATATATATATATATATATATATATATATATATATATATATATATATATATATATATATATATATATATATATATATATATGATTTGTTCGAAGGCGACCCTTGTTGAGCCGCACTCAAATTTCAAATCCGATTTCCTTTTTAATATTAACGATCAGTGGCAATTGTTACTTTTCCGAGTTAAAAAAATAATTCCGTTTTCTTTGACTCTAGGCCAACTCTGTATTTGCCAGCTGACTCTAGTAGCAGTCTTTTTTTTTAAAATCCCAATTTAAATTACATTAGCAAGAAATAATAATAATATTAATAATAATATAATAATAATTAACTAATTAATTAATTTTATGCTAACTTGATCATCTCTTTACCGACTTATTTAATTATAAAATTTCATAAAAAAATTATTGACTCATTCTTGCAATCAGAGTCTGCCAGACTCGCTCTTGAGTCCGTCTTCTAGGCTACTTACAAATTTGCCTCGGCAGACAAGTTGTATTTTGCTGTTATTAGTAGGAATGTATCTGTGTGGAGTTAGTAATAATACGCTTTTCATATTATTTAAATATTAATTTATTACTGATTTTGTGTGTTTTTAATAAAATTGAGCTGTTAGTTTTATAAATACGGGTATATTGGATTCGTATTCGATTTAAGTTTCATTAAAAATTGCTAAATTCTTTCCTGAGTGTTGTAGGCCATATTAAAATTCAAATATGTAAGAATATGTGCAATACAGTGAGTGATTTATATATGAAACCATTCAAAACGGAAGAAAATTTGATCTTCTTTATAAATAAATGTAAGTACAAAAATATAAGAATTTTCATATACTTATATATATATATATATATATATATATTATATATATAGTTATATATATATAGATTATAGTTATAGTTATATATATATATATATATATATATATATATATATATATATATATATATATATATATATATATATATATATATAATTTTATTTTCGTTCATCATAATTAATTATTTTCGTCAAGCTTAAACTTAAATGATCTAAAAACACTTTGTATTATATGGAATAAACTGAGACGCAAACTCGGGAGCTTTGTAAAAGATCTGAAGCTTATCAAAGTATACAAAGACAATTATAAAAATAATTTTTAACTCAGCTCCTTTAGTCGTTATATGAAAGCGGCGCACGAAAACGCGAAAGCGTTTCACATAAATGCGAAAACGGTTAAACACCCAAATTCCAACTGAACGAAGTACAAAATG
>JABUQX010138945.1:7500-20254 GCA_015478945.1 Trachelipus rathkii | reverse complement strand
CGCTGGTTTGATTTACTGAAGTTACTTGTTTTAGGCGTATCTAATATAACAGATTTCTAGTTAAGAGAAAATGATGAACTTGAATCACACTACGAATCAATATTATCAATAATCAAAAAAGCATTGATTCTATCCCTTTGATTTGACTTTTGATTTACTGCTTCTAGGGCTATGTAAAACATAGCAATCTTTAGTAAAAATATGACCTTAAATCAATTATTTGGATCAATAGATTCAATAGATAATAGTCCAATCACTAGGGAGGCGGGTGAGTGGTTGATATTTACCTGATTTACTGAAGTTGTACTGCTTTAAGCTATGTAACAAAACAAAAAAACAATTTTCATAAAAAATATGACTTGAAGGTAATAGGCATCCAAATAGATCAGTAGGAGGAGGTGGGGTGGTTAGGGCTGAGGTGGTTGTTTACTGATTTTTTGCTTACGAGTGTGTCTGTGAAAGCGCAATTTTGAAACACACAAAAATAAATGTTAAATGAAACTTATAACAATAATATTAGCAGACCACCGAAATGTGTTACTAACTCAGCACCCGCACCGGCTCCAAGCACCCGGGAAGCAGGGCCTTATGACTCATTTACTCCGAACATATGAATTCTTCTTCCTCCATCCTTCCTTCCTTCCTCCTTCTTCCTTCTCCATCTTCTTTTCTGTTTTTGCGCCCTTGCATTTCTCTGGGGCCACCCCATCTGAGGGTCCCCCAAACACTCTTTCACGAACGTAAACCATCATTATTTGAGATTTACGGGCGAGTTACATATGATAAAGACACCAATACTGTAATTATTATACAAAATTTTATTTATAAACTAACTCCGGCATACCCCCAATAATAGACGACAATGCAACCCTCCAGTCACCAGTGCTCGCCCTCTGACAGTTATACGACAATAGCTTTCCACAAACATCCTACAACGACTTGCAGCGACACTCTCCTTCTTCTGACTCCTTCCCTCTCTCTGACTCACTCTCGACTCCGACTCCGGACTCCTTTGTTCCACTTCTCCTTATGCATTATCGTTCATTTTCGCGGACGTACCCTTCGGACGGGGAGTCCCCCGACACCCATACGATTATATACACGCTCCATATTCCAGATCTACATTGTTCAATAAACCACTAGTATAAAGACACCAAAACCTATACTATTTATACAACAGCTATGTTAAAAACTCGAACTCGGCCTTCACCGGAGCCCAGCACTGTCCTGACTCCGCAATTCCGAAATCCGATCGGAATCTCGACATCCACCCGGACTCCACTCCCGGCCTCAGCTCCGGCTCCTAGGTCGCGGCTCCGCGCCTCCTAACTCCTGCTCCCAAATTTCAGCCTTCTACGGAGCATCTTAAATATTTAGTGGGGCCATGGACCCTTCGGAAGCGCGTACGGAACCAACGTATAAATATCCGTATGATACCACGTGCTTGTATCGAGCCTCGCCATGGGCGTAGAAAATCAATCCTCGCGGGAATGTATTTCAACTCAAGACATCGATTCCCTTCGGGAATCGATTTTTTCGACTAGCTCATAAAAAGTCTAATAATAATAATAATAATAATAATAATAATAATAATAATAATAATAATAATAATACAATAATAATAATAATAATAATAATAATCAACAATAATATATAATCACATAAATAATTAATAATAATATATAATAATTAACTAACCTTCTCCTTGAAAAAACAAAATTTTGAAACTTAGATAATAAAAACTATTATAATCTAATAATATAATAATCAATAATTAATACAACTCAACATAATAATAATCAATATTATTAAAATAGAATAATAGATCCAATATTAATAGAAGCAGTAGAACGTTCCCAGACTCAAATTTTACGTTTCTCACGATTAACCTAACCTGAGTCTTGTCCCAACGCTTCCGACAGGCTACCACAGAGCCGATTGACCTTTGGCGCTAGGAGGCAACACCCCACGTCAGCGCGGCGATCCTATCGGAATGGCAAACTCGGCTGTAACGAGATCAGGACATTAACTAATACTACCTCAAATTTCAACGATTCAATAAATTCTAACATTAAGCAAAAACAGGCGACTACGACACTCCTGATCGCAACGACGTAACGTACCTTATTTATACTCTAGATTACTAAAATATATATACTATAATATAATTATATAGTATTATATACAAAATGAGCAGATTAACTAATGATACACCTATAATATACACATATATATATATATAGTTGATGTATAGCAGCCTTGGTTAGGTTAGGTTAGGTTTGCGAAGGTTGCCGGTTGAGTTAGCGTTCACGTTAGTTGAGGCTAGGCGTAGGTTTAGGGCTACGTGTTAGAGGTTAGGTTAGTCAGGTTAGGTTAGGTATAGGGTTAGGGATCGTAACCTAACCTAGCCTTGCCTAACCTAATACCCATACACCTACAGACTACACCTAATCCTAGCATAAGCCAAACACCCCTCAAAATAATCTAACCTAATCTAACCTCGAGCCCTAGCAACATAAGAACTAAAACTAATATCATTGAATCTATATATAATATATATATAATATATATAGAGATATAATATATATACTATATATATACTAACTATATATATATATATAGTATATATAATATAATCTTAATATATAATATTATATTTTCTATATAATTAATATATATAGTATATAATATACTATATTATATATATATAATATTAGTATAGTATATATCATCATACTATATAGCTATACTATTATATTATATACAAACATACATGATAACGCTAAATATCATATATATAATAATATATGACTAATGACTAATTTACCAAATATCGTATACTACAAACTAATACTATATAATTATATACTTATATACTACTAAATCTACAATGAAAATTATATCAAATATAGATATATATATAATATACCTATATATATATATTGTCATATATTAATATATTATATTATTACTATAATATCTTACTTATATAATATCATATCTACACGCTCATCCCATATCATGCCCATAATATTACTATAATTAATATATTACTTGTAAATAAATACTTATATTATATATATACATACATACTACATCAACATAAGCTATTAAATAATAACATATACTAACATATATCCAATATATAATAATATATCAAAGTTACTAATACTAATATATCAGGTACATAATCATACTACTATAACTCACCAAATTTACATCACCACACATATAGCTCAAATACTACTTTAATTAGTTAATATTACATAGTATATATATATATCATACCTGATACACCTGATATTATAATACTATATATAATATATATAAATGCAACAGGCATATTCGACACTGACTCTAGATTCTTGATCGTAGACTACGACGGTTAAATTTTCTGGCGAGGAGGCTGATGTCAGTTTTGCGGAGATTGCTCGTGAGTCGAGGCTGATGACTCTCTCTCCTTTCTCTCTCCTCCTCTCTCTCTCTCTCTCTCTTCTCTCTCTCTCTCTCTTCTCTCTTCTCTCTCTCTCCCTATACTATATATATATACATAAAATATATTATAAATATATATCATATATTTCATATATATAAAATAGCTATATATACTACTGATACTATATATTAAAACACCTCTAATACCCTATATATATATATATTTATATATAATATACTATATATATCATATAATTTTAATATAATATAAAAATAGTATATATATATAATATATCACCCTTTTCAAGTACTATACTCCCACCCCTATATATATATACTACTATATAATATATACCTATATATATACCTATACTATATATATATATATATATATAAATATTACCATAAATTTAACTCATAATATTATACACGCTACTAAATATATATACTATATATATATATATAATATATAACTCATACTAATATAAATATCATATACTTATACCCATACTAGTAATAAATATACTATGATATTATATTAAATACTATATATTATCATATTATACATACCGACTACCTATACTATTACTATATCATAATACTATATTATATATATACTAAACGATATACCTATAATATATATAGATATATTATATAGTATATATATTATAGTAACATATATACTATATTAATATACTATAATATATATATACTAGTATATACTATACTACTAATATATATATATATAGCCATCCCTAGTATATATATTATATATAATATATATATATTATATATATATAGTATATGATATATATATATATAATATATATATATAGGGTGGGCCTTATCGCGATAATTATCGCGATACCGGTTTCGCGGTTATCTTTATCGATAAAACTCTAATTTACCGATAATCGATATATCCGCGCATAATTTGTTTCCAACACTACCGATAACTATATGGCCCCTGAATTAATTTTATCGCAGATAACGGTTGGCGGTTATCTGCTATCGTGATAAAATCCTGTTCATCAATAATGCGTGTATCGCGATACCTTATGTCTATATGATAATATATAATTATAATCTATATATATATATATATAATATATATATATACTATAATATAATATATATGCTATATACTACTATTACTAATATAATATATATATATATATATATATAATCTACCTATATATCCATTATATATATATAGTTCTCATAATAATTATATATATATATATATTATATTATAAAGATTAATGCGTGCATAATGGTAAACATTGAGTAAACAATGAGTAAACAAGTTATCGGCCTAATGGGATGAGAGGCTTTTGAAGAAACACATGGCGCAAAAAAGTCAGAGGTCAAGGCCCCTCGATGGAACGAAGAAGGCTTATGAGAGGTGTATGCGGTCCTACCAACTCAGAGAACGCCAACAGTTACCATCAGCAGCGAGTGAAGGACATGGAGAGAAGGATAACTACATCATGCATAGCGCATCTGTGATGCTTTGATGAATGACAGCCGAACTAACTCAAGGTTCAACGCTATCAAAGCATCATCATCAAGAGTAAGCTTTCTCTCATTGTAATAAGTGCTGCAAGTCGAAATCCGACAGACAGCCTGTCAGACCTAGCCTTTAACAATGAGAAGCTGCTCATTGATCTCTTTATAAGGCTACAATTACTTGCAATTGCCGCTTGTCTACGGGCGTCGCCGGCCTGGAGCAGTATGTTGCCTTGCCTAAGACTTCTCACATGAGACATAGATGGATGTCTCTGGCTAGTTTGATATAACATTTTAATAATCGCTCAATCGTTTATGAAGAAAGGGACTATATCAAATGCGGGACAGAAGGGCCACAAACCTAGTATTTATATTATATTGAATAAATTGAATATTAATGCTATTTCTTTGATTTCATTTCAAATCGCATTTTATTACCTTTATCGTATTCGTGTTTACATATATAGATAGAATCTATGAAGATCAGGCATTAAACTAGAGACAAACTACAAAATTTTATTACAACCAAAAACCACTGAGAATCAAAGGGGAAAAAAATTAAATTTTATAATAAGGATGATCCAAAGTTTACAAGTTATACTACAGTAAAGCAATTTCAGCAACATTCCCATATCTTTCGGTACGTTTAAGGTCAAAGACACGTTAGGGCATTAAGGGAATTGAGAGATAAGATAAAATTAGTGAAAAGAAATGTAATAAAATTTATTTTTTCCATTTTTCTTAAAAACTAAAGTCGTGTTTGTTTTTAAGCATTTTCTTTTTATGACACATACAATAAAAATTTGCATTTTAAATCGATTTATCGCGTTATCGCCTTCATCGTGCGATATTTTATCACGATTATCGGATTATCGTTTTATCGATGATACAGTTTTCGTTATCAATATTATCGTTATCGCGATAACGTTTGTTCGTAGCGTGCCCCACCACACTATATTATATAATATATATTACCCTATATAGTATATATATACTATTATATAGTATATATATATATATACATACTAATATATATATTATATAATACTATATTATATACTATATATATAGTATATAGTTATATCTACTATATATATTTATACTATACTATATATATATATATATATGATATATATTTAAAATTATACTATATCAATATATACTTATATAACTTATATCCGCACCGCAGTATCCTGAAATACAAGTCGATCAATCAGCTCATGCCATTGACCTAATACTATAAGTGCATATATATTATACTATACTATACTATATATATAATATTACATATATACTAATATATATATATAGTACTATACTATACTTATATTATTATATATATATATATATATATATATACTATTATATAATATTATATATAATATATATAGTATAGTACATAACTCATATATATAATATATAATGATAAGTTTAGATGAAAATGGCTCTTATTTGTGTTTTTCTATGGATTTGCAGGAAATGGAGGAAATCGCAAGAAACGTCAAGGGAAATCTTAGAATTTTCTTCATCCTTATACGTTTAATTCGTTAACTCTTTGGCCTTCCTACTTTTTTATATCATATACTTTATTTGATTATTATTTATTTATCTTACTTAATTTTTTATTTTTTTTTTTTTATTTTTGGTTTTTGCAGTTTTGCTCTGCACATGCTGATAAGTTTATATTTACCTACATCATACACCGTAACTGTAATTCAGAGGTCATCCGGTTCTGTCCTTTTGCTGAGCTATCAGTGTTTGACAAGTGGAGGATGCGATTTGAATCTTCCTAGGCTTCAAGCATATATACTAATATAATATATACCAGTCATATATATATATATATATATAATAATAGTATATATACATATATATATATCATATATATACTACATACTAATATATCATAGTATATATAGATATACTATATAATAATATATACTAGCTATATATACCGTATTATATATATACTATATATATATATAATATATAATATATATATAATCATATATCATAATATAATATACTTCGATAATCATTATAACTTAACCTACGAAGATGTCAGCGCTTAAGTGCAAGTTGAAAATATATCGATTTTGCTTTATAATATATAATATAAAAGGATATATATATATATATATATAATATATCATGAGATACTCATATATATAATAATATATATTCTATATAATATATAGAAATAATTTACATTGTAGGTGTGATTATTATCAAACTCTCTCTCTTCTCATCTTCATCTCCTCATCGTCTCCTTCTACTCTCCCTTACTCTCTTCAATCTCTCTCTACTCATCTCCTCTCTCTCTCTCTCTCTCTCCTGCTCTAACTCATCTCCCTAACTCTTCTCTCTCTCTTCGTCTACTTTTACGATGATATCTAATTCTCGTATCTGATGGTTTTAGTATATGGAATTCCAATTAGATGGTTGGTTCGCCTAATTAAACACTCAAGAATGATCAAAGATTTAGTTGAGAAATCTGAAGACAAAGACTTCCTTTGTTTTTGTGAATCAATCTAAAGTAGATTTCTGATATCATGTCAGGAAATGAGAGTGTGAAGTGGAAGAGCTTCTTAGGCAACCGGTGTGTTCCGAACTGAGGCCATTTGTGGATTTAACCACTCCATCTGGGAAGAATTACACAAGATAAAAAGAGTTTCTTTTCTTCTTCTTTAATTAAGTTAAATAATTAAGAAATAAAAACATGTTGTTGTAAAAAATTTAACATATTTTCACTTAAAAAATTGCTACTATAAAATTAGGATGGTGGAGAGTTGAGCGCATTGGTAAATTTCAAAACAGAACTCGCTCTTTTACCAAGTCACTTCGCTTACTAGGATTTATTAGAAAATTAGAAAATTATTACTGAATAAATTTAGGAAAAAAAAATTCAAATGAAACAAAACCCGGATGATTGGGCAACCATTTACAGAATTACAGAAGCAACCCCTATTGAAATTCAGAAAGGATATCAAATATGGTGATGCAGAAGAATGGTTAAAACAAAGACTTTGTGAGGTAGCAAAGGATTCTCTGAAATCCGAAGAGGCAAATGACAAAGGTCAAAAGCAAGAAAAGAAAGAATGAAATGATTTCAAGTAGATCCTGAATTACAGAGGTCATACTCTCAAACCAAAGGGAAGACTTGCAAAATTATGTCTCTTTCAAATGTACAGAGCTTAGATTGATAGATCGAGCAAAGGTTGAAATGGTTCTCCCAATTTTTAAATCATTCTGAATATATTCGTTTTTTTCCACCTAGAGAGAAGCAAAGATTGATAGACAGATACAAACAACTACCATATCAGGGTATTAGTTCGTAACCTCAAGTTACTTTGTAAACCACAAGAAAGATGTCATCAGCACTGTGAATTCAAAAAGAGAGGTGAAAATTGATCACTAAAAGAGAACGAAACAAAAAGTCGAATGGAGTTAGTAAATGAACATGTGTGTGTTTAATTAAAAAATAAATTTTGGCATAACTTCTTATAATTCCCTGTTTACTTGTTTATCATAAACATTCCTGGACTAAACATAAATAGTGAATTGTCTTGGAGACCTCACATCACAATCGGTTCGCTAAAATGCCTCAAAAAGCCTGGAATCTCTGTTCAAAAGAGTGAATTTTTTTTTACTCTGCCAGATACGATCCAGTTAATATAAAGGTCCTTATATACGACAGTGGCTACGTAATGCCTGTTCCCACATTTGCGGTAAGATCCAGGTTCACCCATCCTTTGATAGAGTTGAAAGCCTAAGGCTAAGAGGCTATAATAAACTGTCCCATTCTTTCTAATTCCTTGAAGCCTCTCTTCTCCTGCGTCGTGACGTTAGGTTCCCTATCACTCTTCTATCACTAGGTAATGATACAACGAGCAGGTGCTCAAGAGAATTTTACTCCACCTCTCCGCATTTCCTCCCCCCACTGGCGTCGCCCTCGTAACACAAAGAGGGTGCCTTGATCTTCATGAAAATTGTCTTGGGGCCAACTATTTGGGGAGGTGGGGGTAGGGGACCTCAAGGCTCGCTAGTTGTGGTACCTCCTTCTTTCCAGCCACTTCTGTTTTGTGGAACTCCTTGCCTTCTTATTTTCAATGCAATATTCAATCTTCCTCTATTTAAGTCCCGTGTATGCGCCCACCTGAGTGAATTGCGTTAAGCAATGGACAGGGTGGGTTTACTTTCCAGTTATTTTAATTTTTTTTAATTTATTTATTTATTTATGTTTTTGCCCCTCCTTTTGAAATGGGCCCTGCCCGTGAGTGGTGGTAAAAAAAATTATTTTTGTTTCTATATGCATATTTCTATATTGTGGAGAAAGAAAAACATTCCGACAGTTTAAAGACATCATTTAATTATACAATCTATTTTTAACAAGGAACGAGAGGAAAACACCTACTAAAAATCCTAAAATTTCTTTTTCTTTGTAGAAATGGTTTCAAAACACTCGTATTCTTTTGAAATGCATTGTGGCATAATACGGCATAAAGAATATAACGAAACATTTCACTTGTTTCTTTATCAATTCCTGAATATCAGTTGTTCTCTGTTGCCAAGCAGCAAGTGAACAGGCTGTCTTCACAACTAAATGAGCAATATCATTCATTATTTACAATAGTCCAATCAATACAAGTTGTTAAATGGTAAAGCTTGTTTCTAGTAACGTTCAATTGTGATGTAAATTTTTCAGAGGGTAGTTACGTAATATAAATGCTTGTCCTCTCAAAGTACAAAGACAATCATTAATTATTATCTATCAACAAGTAGGACTTTGATAATAAAGACAACTAGAGAATCTGGGCTACATGAGTGATGTGACGTTATATTTAATTATGACTGCGCCTACTTAAATGGATACATGTTGTAACGTCATTGCTAGCCTAAAAGGGGAAGGAGAGTGAGGGATTTTTTTCTACGTTCTACCATAAAGTTAAAGCGTAGCTACTCTTTGTAAGTGATGACGGGACTGTCAAATTTAGACTACGGTGATATTAATATCTCTTATTATGAAATCAGTAGTCATTTGTTTTTTTATTTAGCCGAGATTTAGAAATGAATAATATCTGCGAGTTATACCTTCAAGTTCAAAGAATTTCATGTGCCATATGACAGTTCTACAGTACGTCAATTCCCCATTCCTAAGCAGGAAAAGAGAGAAGCACAGTTTTTAGTTTTGCGCTGTCTTTACATGATTCACAATTTGCCTGTGATTTTGTCAGTATATTTACTGCATTTCAGAAAAATTGGTGTAACATATCCAACATTAAATAATTCGTAAATCATCTTATCAAATATTTATTACAATTTTTTCAACATAAACCTCTCCATAAGATGGATAAATGACTTTTTAAAACTGTTGCTAAAATGTTAAGGCAGAACAAACTATGGTCATTGCAACTTTTAGAGAAAAGAACTCACAAGAACTGCTACTTCTGTTTATCAGAAATGTTGTCGCTGTATGGATACGTCATAATAATTGTCTACAAGTCACAAAATCAAACAAATGGATCAAAATGAAGTAAGAAAATTAGGTTATTAGAATGATTATGTTAAATAAAGATTGCCATGTTTTAATATTGATGAATCACCTACGCCATTTCACATTTTTGTCATGAAATGGCAAATTTAACATTCTCAATTTACTTCTTCAAAGTATAGGGATACTTTTTTTCCTATGAGCGAATAACAGTATCTTGAATAAACTCTTTATTAGGGAAAAATTTTTAAATCTGGAGTTTAGAGATATTTCAAAACTTTGAAGGATTTAAATGAGATAACTTTATATTTAGGAGTAAGTTTCAATCTTACAACCTGACATTTTGGAAGTAGATGTTTCTAGTCAAAAGAATTAAATGAGTCTTAAATCCATTCAGTGAAAACATGAATCTCAAGCAACTGATTGAAACACAGAAAGATATAAATTTGAGTACTTATTTTCTCAAGGAAACTTTAGACTGGTGGATCTGACTGAAACATCTGAGACAATTGTTTCCATTTGGTTCAACACACTCGTGTGTGCAAACTTTTTCTGACATTGTTGATCTTAATTAAATCTAAGAATTGCTATGTCACAAAAACTATATCCAAGATTTTCTGTATTAATGAAACAATTGGCCAAGCATACCTTTCGGTGACAGTGCTAGCAATTTCTAGCTTTGAAATTGAAGGGCATTCAGTTTCACTTCTGGAGAGCTCTAGGAGGAAAAACTGCTTGTCTAGAGATCGAACTGGTCCACGAAAGAAATTTGACTGGTCCCTAGATCCACCTCTTCACCTACCTTTAACAAATTTGCAACCAAACATTCATGCAATTGCTGAAAATGTGTTAAGATGATTTGGTCACATGAAAAGAATGAATGATAGTCTGTTGGTTAAGCGGATGAATTGTGGTGAGTGTGTACTGGGAATAGACCAGCTGGGAGACCCAAAAAAAGTGAATTGAGTCAGTAAAGGAATATCTGAAGGAAAGATTTGTGAGTTTGGCAGAAGCGAAAAGAAAGGTGCATAATAAGAGTTAAAGGAGGGGTTTTGTGAGGTGATATGGCTGTGGGCCTGTTCCAATGGATGAACCCTACATTGACAAGATACCACAGTGAGGGTCCGCGTCACGGCCTTGCGAAAGCCCTAGGGTGGATTTTTTTTTCAACTGAGACGAGCTCTCACTTAGGTTTATGGAGGGATGGAGGGGCCTTCATTTCGACTTACGCCATGTACTTCTACTACTTTTCTGTTTCCGGTGTATGTTGCGCACCTTCTCCCCAATCTGGAGAAGGGAATGATGATAATGATTTAATATATATATATATATATATATATATATATATATATATATATATATATATATATATATATATATATATAAGACATTATATTTCATATATATATATATATATATATATATATATATATATATATATATATATATATATATATATATATATATATATATATATATATATATATATATATATATATATATATATATATATATATATATATATATATAGGGGGAAGTGGGGAGGGAAGGGGATATGGAAATACAAATGGAAGAAATTATTAGGGCGCTAACTAAAGGAAAATATTACAGATGGGAGGCAGAGGGGTGGAGGAATGGCTTTATAGGTTATATAATTTATGTTGGAGGAAGGGAGTAGTTCCACAGGATTGGGAGGATGGTTGTTTGGTTCCCCTTTATAAAGGGAAAGGGGATAGGATGGAGTGTGGTAATTATAGAGGCATTTGTCTTTTGAGTGTAGTAGGGAAAGTGTATGGGAGAATACTAATTGAGAGGGTGAGAGACTTAACGGAAGAGAGTATGGGGGAAGAACAAGGAGGATTTAGGGTGGGAAGGGGGTGTGTGGATCAAGTATTCACAATGAAGATGCTTGTGGAGAAAGGTATAGAAAAGAAAGGGAAAATGTATGGGTGTTTTTTAGATCTGGAGAAAGCATATGATAGAGTGAAGAGGGGGGAATTATGGAGGGTGCTGGAAGAATTTGGAATAGGGGGTAAATTAGGTAAAGGTATTAGGGCCTTTTATAGGAATAGTAGAATGTGTGTGAGAGTATTAGGAGGGGAGAGTGAGATGTTTGGAGTAGAGAGAGGGTTGAGACAGGGATGTGTAATGTCACCGTGGCTTTTCAATTTATTTATGGAGAGTGTCTGTAGAGGAATGATGAGGGAGGGGAGAGGGGTGGAATTGATGAATAGGGAATGATAGAAGTGAAGTGAACATGATACTGTTTGCGGACGATACTGCCCTAGTGGCGAAGAACGCGGAAGGGCTGAAGTATTT
>JABUQX010138944.1:0-2500 GCA_015478945.1 Trachelipus rathkii | reverse complement strand
AACGCAAGGCCTCCCAATCGGCCCGATCAAAGTGCCAGAAAAAACGCGTAGGGCAGGATGGAGCTGTTGGAGAGAAAGTATTAAAATTAAGAGATATAAGGTTGTGGTCAGATTTACCAATAGGAGCGAAGGTGGTGTATTTATAGAGAAGGACTAGTGGTGAAACATAGGTCAAGTGTGTTCAAGAATTGGTTAGGACGATCCGGAACGTGTGTGGGTTCTTTAATTAGTTGCTCCAGATCGTTGAGAATACTAAATGATTCGGCTTCCTCCCCACCTAAATCAGTATGAGAGGACCCCAACCATTCAGTGTTGTGTACATTGAAATCCCCTAAATAGAGGACCTCAGTATTTGGATGAGATATAGCAGTCTCGTGAGAGTACGATCTTAAAAAAGGCGTGAAAATCTGTTCTGTTAGGAGAACAGTAGCAGAAGCACAAGATTATTGTAGTAGAAGGAAGAAAGATTTTAAGCCACAGAATGTCGAAGTTAGGAGATTCGAGATTCTCGAGACGTGTTACAGGAGTGTTTATGTTTACATAGGCACATACTCCACCCTTTAGACGGAAATTATGAAATAAGTTATAGTTGGATACATTAAACGAGTTAGAGGATGAATTCTTAGCCATCTGTGTCTCAGACAAGAGCAAAAGGTTAGGGTTAGAGTTAGAGAGGTGGTATTCCACGGATGCAAAGTTAGATTTTAAGCCGCGGATGTTGGTAAAGTCTATAGAAAGCCCGCGCCTGCGCAAATCTGCCATCACACATGCACACACAACCACACCAAAACAAAAACAACAAACAAAAAAACAGACAAAAAAAACAGGTTAAAATTATTCACACACTAAAAAAAAACGAAATGTTAAAACGATAAAACTATTTTTAATAAATATGTAAAATGTGAAAAGTTTAGAAAGTTTAAAACACACACGCACTCGTACACCCTCACAAATTTACGAAAGAAAAAAAAAATTTACAATTATTCAACGTAAAACTGGATATGTAAAGATTAAAATAACAATTAACTAAAAACGTTGGTGCTATGCTTAAACCCGTTTAAAATAAATAAGTAAATAGAAACACTAAAAACTAGTTAAAAAAGACTACGAAAAAATATACCCTAGTACTATCTAAACTACGTATTTACACAATCCTAAAAACTAACTATTGCTATCTAACATAACTAAAAAGTTTCAAAATTAAAAAATTAAAACGGATAACTTATCTTTTAAAGGGATGATCAAACTCCTCAAATATTAAAACCATAATAATAGTTAAAAACAATTAAAACTGGAGAGCGTTTAATGTACAAACAAACTTAATGGCAAAATAGCTAAAACATTATAAACACACTCAAAACAACGGAGCTCCAGTAAAGCACAACCTATCCCCACAATCTATATATATATATATATATATATATATATATATATATATATATATATATATATATATATATATATATATATATATATATATATATATATATATATATATATATTATATATATATATATATATATATATATATATTTATATATATATATATATATATATATATATATATATATATATAATATCTATTTATATATAATATATATATATATATATATATATATATATATATATATATATATATATATATATATATATATATATAAAATAAATATATATATATATATATATATATATAAATACATACATATATATATATATATATATATATATATATATATATATATATATGAGATTACAGCAGATTGGACATTTATGGTGTGTTAGGTTAAATTCTTGTGCCCCGTTCCCGTTCATCTATACGTTCTTTTTACATGGGAGTAGAATCTTCTTTACTCCAAACACCATAATCACAATTACAAATAACATTAGAGTCGTTTTCCAGTTAAAGTTTCTCATCCACCCTTTCCTACATCATTACTTGGGAGTTAAAGGCCTACGATGAGAGGTGTGGTTATGTCGGAGAATTGGCGGTCTCTATTGATGATGTTAATTAATATCTGCAACAATCAAGGTCTTAAATCAAATTATACGATTTTCTCTCGTATTGTTTTTATGGTCAATTTTCAGCCAAAGGCTGATATTGCTCATATCCATATAACTAGGCAATCTGTACTCCTGATTCTTATTTGGAGTGTTCTAAATTTCCTACTCTATGGCATAAACTCTCATGTCAATCTATCACAGAATTCATTTTTTCTATCTATTTAGAACCTCACTCTATTAACAATCCTAAATTCTTTGAATATCTAAATTCCAAAATAAAACACATCTTTTTTGGATAATTAAAATATTCTTCACTTGAAGCTTCACCTGCTTTTCTCTAGTTCCCATGATAAAGCTGGTAAACGTTTACCACTTCTCTATCCTGAATGACCTTGAAAAGAATAAGCAGTTTTCAGCTCGTAGTTCTGATCGTCCTGGTGATAAACCTAACATTCTAGATCTTTCTAGCTCTAATAGTTTTCTGTATCAAACTCTACTA
>JABUQX010138943.1:0-7500 GCA_015478945.1 Trachelipus rathkii | reverse complement strand
AATCTTCTCACTTTAAAGCCTGCGTCTGTGCTCATATGCGTAAATTTGCGCTAGAGGGTGAATTTTGAATGGGCAGATATGTGGCAAATGAACTGAATCTCCCACTCACCCCATCATTCAGATCCCAGAAAATCGTACTCTTTTCAACATTACCAGATGGATCATATGTCGCAACCACTCAAATTCTGACCTTTTCAAACTTAAATATAACCTTTAAATTCTAGTACTCACACACATACAAAATCTACCATAGCTCTCTACCACAACTCACTCATCAGAATTGCAAATCCTTCTACCCCCCTCTCATCTTTCCACACTAACACAAACACATTTCACACCACACCACTCTGTTTCACCGTTTCCTTTCATCTTTGTTTTAGTCGCAGCGAGCAAATCAAATTTGCCCTTTACAAATACATCCATCACCTCTCTCCTCATCTCTTCAACATTTCCTCTGACATTTCATATACAGATACGATTCGCCTGTAATTTCGCCGAGAGGATAGAAGGGCAACTTACTGTGATCACACGACCTTCTCGGGCATGCGATAGCATTCCTGGCAAAGATAGGTGGTAGTAGGCAGCCAACCTAACTACCACCGTCCCTTGGTCGCCTTCTACGACCTGGGACATGATGTAGGCAATTTTTCTCCCTGCACGTATTATGGATATAAGATAGGGATGTCTGTAGATGTTGTCTAGAAGAGGTGTGTGTATGAGTATGTGTATATGATATGTTGTCTGGAGGATAGTGTGGATATGAACGCATAACAGAAAGGCGAACCATTAGGCACTGGAATGTCATACATACCATAAGCAAAATGGGTATATATATATATATATATATATATATATATATATATATATATATATATATATATATATATATATATATATATATATATATATATATATATATATATACTTATATAATAACATATATATATATATATATATATTTATTATTATTATTATTATTATTATTATTATTATTATTATTATTATTATTATTATTATTATTATTATTGAGTTTGAATATTATTCAAAATTCTTAATATTTGTTCAATTAATCGGCAAAATAATCGGCGAAATTTGCCGATGACGATGACGATGACGATTTAAAAAAATATGCCGATTTTTGCCGATGACGATGACGATGACGTTAATCGTCCCATCACTAATATATATATTTTTATGATAGATATATATATATATATATATATATATATATATATATATATATATATATATATATATATATATATATATATATATATATATATATATATATATATATATATATATATATATATATATATATATATATATATATATATATATATATATATATATATATATATATATATATATAAAAAAGTACACTTAAAAAAATAATTTGAACATTTTAAATTATTTATTAGCCGACTAGTTTCGGGTAAGAATCCTTCTTCCCATTTTCAAGGCTTACAATATAATGATAAAATTTTAAACAAAATATTATATAAAATTAATAATAATTAAAATAATATAAAGTTAAAATAAATAAATCATATAGATAAATTAATTATATAGTAAAGAGTTCTAGATTTAAACAAAATCTCACTTCAGTATTAAAAGACTGTTAAAATTTTGATTTTCATTTAAGGTCGGTTTGAGATGCCAAATATACAAGGATTCTAACACCTCAGTTTGGGACAATATTCCAAAATTGGTATCCTGTATATGGTGACCTTCCTGAAGAGAATGAGCATTTATAGCTGAATAGGGAGGATGATGTAAATGGTCTAGGGTTCTAAATGAAATACCTTTATGCTCAGCAATACGTGTGGAAAGGCTTCGTATTGTCTTTCCTATGTAGGTGGCATCGCAGTCACCGCACTTGTAATGATATATTACTGATGAGCATAAAGGTAATGGGAGTTTATCTTTGAATTTAAAATATTTCCCAATTTTGTTTTCACTCAAAAATATAAATCTAAATTTAAACTGTGGAAAGTTTGTTTTTAAAACAACGTCAATTTTACGACGAATTTCGTAACTCATTCTCCCAAGAAAGGGCAACCTCATATACAAAATATCCTTAGGAGCTGTTAATTAGCTTGAGATTTGACTTTAAATTTTGCTGAAAGTAATTTTTCGAAAAGTTGAGTCAATAATAAATTCTGGGAACCCATTCTTCGAAATAAAGTTTTCAGGTAATCAAGTTCTTTTGTAAAATTAACATAAGATGACGAAATTTTGTATCCCCTGTCAAAAAGTTTTAATTAAGTTGATTTTAAAAATATGAGGAATGAAAGAATAAAATTTTGTCGTCAATCCAGTAAAAGTAGATTTTCTGAAGACACTGGTGTGAAATTTGTTATTATCCTTGCATATATTGATATCCAGAAATGCCAAAGAATTATTTTGTTCTACATCAACAGTGAATTTTATATTCTGGTGTTTAGAGTTGATATATTGCAAAATATATATATATATATATATATATATATATATATATATATATATATATATATATATATATATATATATATATATATATATATATATATATTAGACTTTATATATGGACATATAACTTATAACTATGTAAGTATACACATTGCAAACATTACCCAACCAATTTTTTATCTATCTAAAAACTAATATATATATATATATATATATATATATATATATATATATATATATATATATATATATATATATATATATATATATATATATATATATATATATATATATATATATACTTCTCAAGGATCCCCACAGATTGGGGGTGGGTTGAGCAGCATGCACTGGAAACAGAATACTTAAGTTGAAGCACATGACCCAAGTCGAATAAAAGTCTCCATACCCTTAAATGCGAGTCCGCCGCCGTTAAATATCTACCCTAGAGCTTCACATCTCTTCTACAGACCCCTAATGTTTTGTCTCGTCAATGTCAGTGGTTCAAGCCCACAACCATATCCTCTCACAAAGCCAGGATTGTCATTGAAAATCCCCCCAAAAAAAACCCCCCCACCACAAAAAAAAAAAAACAATAAAAACCAGCTGCAAGTGGGTTTTTTTGGGTTGTTTAAATTTTAGCTTTTATTCTCAGCAATTTAAGAGATTTTTAAAAATTATTAATATTCAAATAGAACAACTATATTATGCTTCATTATTAGTGAACCTAGTTGCATTTCATTCAAGATTTGCACTGATAAGTGATATACCCCTTAAATATTTGAAATAAATGAGAACGAAAAGAATTAATTTTTATATTTTATTACAAATGAATGTATCTTTAAATGGTAACATGAAAAACTTTATAGTAAATAATGTAAGAATTCTTTTCTTTTTGGTTATAAATTTGCTACCATTTATTTTGAATTTCCATTATTTATATAGTAGCACATAAATTATAAAACTAATTTGTAACATTGTATTGAAATCCGTCAGTGAACGCATCACATTTTCTCATTTTATTTCCCATTAATTATTAGTGACTCTGGCTGTCTTAGATACCTATATATCCTAATAAGTTTTTGAGCTTTTTCTGACGAGTATATTTCAAAATTAAATTTTTGATCCAACAAGACCAAAAGTAGAGATGATTCTTTCAATTGATCCTAGAACTGGCTGGGGATGAATGTGAGGATGCCAAAAACTGGCAAAACCCATCTGGCAACTTTGAGTACATTTTTTTTTTCAAATTATATGCATAATATTCCACCATTTATCTGAGCATTTGATAGCAGTGATTCTTCGAACATATGGGCTGGGAATACAGTTTTATCTTTTAACCTGTAAGTCATTAGTCCACCAAGGTATTCAGGATAAATTTTTGAATAAATTAATTTAGTGATTTCAGTCAATTGACCAAAAATAATTACTGATTAATTTTAGAATAAGCTTAGTTCTAGTGACTGAATGAAAATCAAGTCAGCTACGGAATTATAGTTCACATTTTAACTTAAGGACTGTAATTGACTGCAAGATTGAGTTTTAAATATTGTTGTTGCCTGTTAGCCAGCTATCAGTCCTATCATGCTTAGGCTATGAAACCAAACACCCGGTTTAAAAAAAAATTGCCCAATCGACCCGGTTTTATTAAAGTCCCAGTTTAAAAAAAAAAAAAACTTTTGCAAAATGGGTAAAAAAACTCTAATAAATCATCATCATCAAAACACCACCACCAAAGACTGGGGGCAAGGTGCGTAGCATGCACTGGAAATAAAAAAGTAGTAGAAGATGACGCAAGTCGAAAAGAAAGCCCAGCCTTACCGCCCCCTTTACACCTTTTAGTGGGAACTCATCGCAGTCAAAAAATCCACTCTAGAGCTTCACGGGATCGCGAAGGACTCTCACTATAGCATCTCGTCAATGTAGGGTTCATTCCTTGGCCCAGGTGGGCTACAACCATACCCCCTCACAAAACCCCGCCATTCACTCCTATTATGCACTTTTATTCTCGCCTCTGCCAAACTTACATTTCTCTCCTTCAGTCATTCCTTTACTGACTCAATCCACTTTTCTTCGTTCTTGCCAGCCGGTCGATCCCGCACGCTCACCACTATACAAATCTATAACCAACTACTAATCATCCATCCTTTCACATGACAAAACCATCTCAAACGTACTTTCATTTATTCTCTCATTTACCTCTTCTTCACACCACAACTCTGCATGAGGTATTTTGTTACCTGTGTTAATGTATAGTAGTAAAACTATGGTATGAAGTAAGAGGTATAGATCTTAAGGTACAATTCCTCTGTTCAGATGGACAATCTTTAGGGGCGTTTAGGTGTGAGAAGAATTGATAAATTGAGGAATGAACGCATAAAGAGTTGTTGTGTGGTGTGAAGAGAGGCGTAATGAGAGAATAAACGAGAGGTAACATTGACATGGTTGGCGTCAATGGAGAGAAGATGGATATAGTTGGTTTGTTAAGTCGATGTATTTGGTGAGTGTGCTGGAAATCGACTGGCTGGGAGACCAAAGAAAAAGGGAATTGAGGCAGTAAGAGAATTCCTGAATTAAAGGAATGTGAGTTTGGCAGAGGCGAGAAGAAAGGTGCATAATAGGAGTGAATGTCGGGGTTTTCGTGAAGTTCTAGGGTGGATTTTTTTTTTTACTGCGACGAGCTCTCGCCTAATGTTATGAAGAGCATGGTAGGAGGGGGGGGGGCTTTCTTTTCGACTTGCGTCATGTTTTACTTTCTTGTTTCCATTGTATGCTGCGCACTTCACTCCCAATCTGGGGAAAGGAGGTAGATAATGATTTTTATTATTATTATTATTATTATTATTATTATTACTATTAGTAGTAGTAATAGTAATATCATGCTCTTTTTTTTATAAGGAAAAAATTCAAAATTGGAGAAAATATGCCCTTTCAATTTACATTTATATTAAAATACATAATCGGCGTATCAGAGATGATAATATTTAAAACCCTAGAGGAAACAATTCCAATTTTTTTTATGACGTTTGACTTCTCGCCCATTTCATTCAGCTTAACATAAGTGAAGCCTTCTTAAGCTTAATGAAGTGGACATTCATATTCATGAAAGTTCTTATAAATTAAGAGATTTTTTTTCCTTTGGGTTTTATAATTTTGAAATATAAGTAAACTTCGTTTAAAATTTTGGAATTAGTGAGAAAAATTTTATGGAATTTCTTTTTATTTATACATTTTTGCTCTGCGTTTTATTTAGTCATGTTTTTTTTAACAATCTTATTCTTTATATGAAAACAAAATAATAACACATAAGAAAAAAATATTTGGACTCGTAAGGCAAGTTATGTGGTTGTCTGTTTCCCTCTTTTATTATTATTATTATTATTATTATTATTATTATTATTATTATTATTATTATTATTATTATTATTAATGTTTTGTATTGACAGATGTGTCGCACTAATGATGAGGAATTGAAGAAGTCGAAACCTCAATATAAAATAATATTCAAATATATTTTAAATGGTAAAATTAACATCAATTCTCTTCATCATATCCTCAACGAGTTGGAATCAAATCCAAATGTTAGTATTATTATTATTATTATTATTATTATTATTATTATTATTATTATTATTATTATTATTATTATTATTATTATTATTTTTATTATTATTATTCATTGTTATGCATATTGTTCATGTTGTATTTGGTCAATTGAGCGCCGCACGGACCTGATTCTATCTTACCGTACTGCTGTCATGCAGCCATATCAGGAACTGGAATGCAGAATTAATCGAAGTTTCGACGACCGTTAATATGTTACAGGAACTCAATTTTAAAATAAATATTATATAACTAAATATAAGAAACACATGAAAAAATTTCAACGAATTGTTGTGTTCTTTGGAGACTGTAAAGTTTAACTTCTCTATAATTATTATTCCAGATTTTCTATCATACCATATATATATATCGATATCAATATGGAGGTGGAATCTCTTTATGTTACAAATCTAAAACTGAAATTTCATCTCTTTATATTACAAATCTAAATTAAAATGCTTCTTGTTGACTGATTTCTGCCTTGTTGATAACACCTTTGAGTCGTTATTTGTTGAACTCACTGTTGATAAAATGTCTTATTTCCTTGGTTGAGCATATAGAAGAATAGGAAGCCTTGTCGATTTTAACAAACACTTCTCAAATATTTCACAGCAAACTAAATCTGAACAATAAATGTGTAATTTGCGGCGATTTGAATGTTATAACAAATTTCTTTGACCATGCATTTTCAGGATTTGTAGAGTCATTGAAGAATTTGATGTCTGATCTTTTCCCAATTATTAGCAAACGGGTTAACCATCGGTCTGTTAAGAGTCCCTGGATAACTCCCAGGCTTCTGTCACGTGTAGAAAAAAAAATATCACCTATTTAAACTTTATAGAAGGGAATCAACAACATTTGAGCATTTTAAAGTATATACAAATTTACTTAACTGTACATTAAGATTTGGAAAGAAGATGCATTATAGAAATAAGTTTAATCATGCGATAAACGACTCTGCTAAATTATGGAGAGTAATTAACGGTATTCTCAAGAAGGATAATAAATCAGAGATTGACTCTATAGTTGATAGTAGTGAGAAGGTTTATGACAAAGTTAAAATAGCGGTCACTTTTAATCACCATTTTTTACAAACTTTCGCCAACCAGAGAGCTCAATTACCGGATGTTCAAAATTCATTCGTTTCAAATATTCTGCCACCACGGCGTTCGTTAGTTTTATGCCATGTACTCTTGGTGAAGCATTACGTATCGTTAACAAATTGAAAGACAAAAATTTTCACACTTCCAACCTCCAGGGCAAGAATCTTGAAAATGACAACTGGAGAACTGAGCAAGGTTCTTTCAGTTCTATTTAATGAATGTATCTTCTAAGGATTGTTTCCTGATGTTTTGAAGGTGGCCAGAGTTGTACCCTTGTATAAATCTGAAACACGTGAGGGAGTGAAAAACCTATGACCCCATATCGATTTTACCTTCGATAACTATA
>JABUQX010138942.1:0-5000 GCA_015478945.1 Trachelipus rathkii | reverse complement strand
GTATAAAAGTTTATTATATGTCGTTTCGTCCTCTCTGTCCCCCATCACTGAGCCCCCTTAAAATTGAAGTTCAAGGAAATATATTTCCATTAGGGGGCTTGAGCCGATGGGGGGGGACATTGAGGGGGACGAAGTCCCCCCGTCGTCCACCCAGGCGTCGAGAGACCCCGACTTCCTGGTATCACGTGGTCTACCCTTTGGTATTCGTTAGTTTTTAAATCATAAACGACTTTGCATATAATAAGCTTTATAGCGCTGATTCCAAATATGTAATTTATTTTTTTTGTAAGTGTCGTATTGTCTTGAGTTTTTTTTTTTTATACATCCCGGTAATAAGCTTTATACGCTGTTTCCAAATTTTTTATTTGGTTTTCTTTTAGGTGTAATTCTTTTCAAGATAATTTTCCTGGCTCTTTTCTGATATTTTGCCTTTTTGTTATTTGTAAAACGTATTTATCATTTAATTTTAATAATAAAACGTAATTATCATTTTATTTTATTTGAACGAAAATTCGTACCTAAGAAAATAATTAATAACTAAACACAATTCGAGCTTAAGTTCATACAATTTTAATAAAAAAAAAAGGAAAGAATCTGAGCTTCACACCGAAAGCAATTTCTGCTCAATTATACTGCATTTTTAACTTTTTCAACATAAAAAAACTACTCAAGTTTGCGGGTCATCCAGCTCACATGTACCATATATATATATATATATATATATATATATATATATATATATATATATATATATATATATATATATATATATATATATATATATATATATATATATATAAGTTATTGTTATATATATATATATATATATATATATATATATATATATATATATAAAGAAAGAGTATATATATTATATATATATATATATATTTAGTATATATATATATATATATATATATATATATATATATTATATATAAGGTTAGATATTGTTCTTAGAATCATATATATATATATATATATATATATATATATTATATATATATATATATATATATAAGTAGTATTGGGACACTTTGGTATCTACCACCCTTTTCTGATATGAAGGAATAGGGAATTGTCAAACTCTGGAATATAATCTATGTATGGGTTAAGCCTGGAACAGGGTAAATTTCAAGTCCTAGATGTATATAGGGGTACCCCTCGAGAGCTTTAGCCACATGCCCTTGTTACGGCTTCGAGTGAGGAAAGATTAGGCTTTATGGGGCAAGAGGGACATGTGGAGGTCAGATAACCAAGGTCTATCTGGCCGACAAACAGACAAACCGTAGGTTTGCCTGTTTTTCTGTTTGTCTGTTTGTTTGTTTGTATTATTATAATTATTACTTTGAAAGAAACCCTTCTGCGTATCTCTCTATGGGTTCTACATCTAATTTATCTCCTTCAGTAGCATCCTCCTTCTGCGTCACCTTCTGCGTCTCCTTCAGGGACTTTTCCCTCGAGATCCAGAGCACCTCTCCGACTTGATTCAGTACGCAGCCGCCTCCACTTTTGGTTCCGCATCCTAAGCCTCCTCTACAACAGCTCCGACTCCACCTGACCTGACTCCGACTCCGACTCCGACTCCGGCTCCGGCTCCGGCTCCGGTTCTACCCCGCAGCGACGCAAGGTCCGGTAGCCAATGTGAATAGTTCTGGGAAACCGAAAAGCAAGCTGGCCTGTGCATCCGAATCCGTTTCTGACTCATCTTCAGGAGTTTTATTTTTTTATTATTTATTATTATTATTATGATCTATTGATCTATTGATCTATTGATTTAAGTCAAATTTTTTACTAAAATTGTCATGTTTTACATACCCTAAAGCAGTAAATCAGTAAATCAAACCACCATCCAACCACCCTCCTGTCCAATCGTGATCTATTGATCTATTGATCTATTGATCTATTGATCTATTGATTCAAGTCATATTTTTACTAAAATTGTAACGTTTTACATACCCTAAATCAGTAAATCAGTAAATCAAACCACCATCCAGCCACTCTCCTGTCCATCCTTGATCTATTGATCTATTGATTCAAGTCACATTTCGAGTATCATTTTTGGATAAACATAACATAAAATCAAGTTCTTTATACAAAGATCAATCAATATATGTTAACGTAACAAAGTTTTCACATTAATAAAGCTTACTTAGCATCATCTGAACTATGAATATAACCCACAACGACAAACCTAACACATCTTAAACAGGAATAAACGGTTAACGTTAACAAAGTTTCACACTTAACAACAGTAAAGTAACTAACATAACATCCAAAAACGTAACTTATTCACACTTTGTCAAGCATGTCTCTAACATAACAATGTTAATTTTACATTAACATGGTAATATTTAAGAAAAATTTACCCAGCTATCATTAACAACTTAATCAATAAAGCGAACATACGAGGGAAGTAAAACAAGTTTTCATTTTTTTTATAGCATATAATTTTCAATGAAAAGAGCGTTATATAAATGTTTAAAAACATATAAATACCTAAAAACATACGCTTTATTTTAAACATATTAATTCATCTATTCATGCGACGGAGGATTCTGTATATTTTGAGCAAGTTCTATATATCTCTCCAGAGATTCAACACCCTTTGAAAGGATGTAAATATAAATGTCATTTGCAACACTAAACCATTTTTCAGGATATTTTGGTTCAACAGCATTCATTCTCTCGCTCCAGAGAGAAGTAAACGTGTCCATGCTGATAGTTATTAGTACATGCCTATATATCGCATTATATGGCAAACCACATGTTTCAGTGTAAACAGCATAGATTACATCGTGAGCTATATGTATTAAGTCCTCGAGTATAGCAACATCGTTAAGATGGGATGTTAATTCATTTTTTATTTTATTCAAAGCTGCAATATTTTCAGATGTTCGAACTGTGAAACCTATACAAGAACGCCAGAAGGTAGCCCCATCGATCGGTCTCCAGTAGATGCGCACATCAAGGCTTTTAATATTATCATGCGACCAGAAAGTAGCATATATTCTATTAGAACCGTTCTCACTCTCTCCCCAGTCAGATATTTCACTACGCCTCGATGCATCGGATAACACACACTCATCCATTACCCAAGCTGCAGCGATGTCGATAATCTTGATGAATTCTTCAACAGATATGAATAAGGGTCTATTATTTGAACCTATGGCTGGAATACAACCAATGGATCGGTCTCCATTCGGTTTACGAATAAATATAAATGACACATCATTGGGTATAACGAAAGACCTCGTAAAGATATCAACAACAAGCGTAGAGATGCGAGGTGATGTCATCATACCAGCACAGCGAAAAATGTCTTACTGATGGAAATCGAGTGCGTAAGCAGTCTTCAAAGGTAATGAGATTCTTTCTTTCAACCAATCATAAGAGAGTAAACAAGGATATAGCGCACGAACGAACCATAACGATTCAAAAGTCTATACAACATGCCATGTACAACTTTGTTTAAACATGAAATACGTATCATATATTTGTATTTTCATATCTATGACTTACGAGCAATTCGTTTCACGTATGTATTTGTATTTCCTGTCATTAGAGTTATCAGATACATTTCGAGAATCTGATCAAACTCCTCCCACTTTTCGAAACATTGTACAATACCTATGATTCTTGTCTGGTTCGTTTTCGAAACATTACGCAATACCATTGATTCTTGTTTTGTTAACAAAGTTTCACACTTAACAACTGTAAAGTAACTAACATAACATACAAATTCGTAACCTTTTTCATACTTTCTCAAGCATACCTCTAACATAACAATGTTAATTTTACATTAACATGGTAATATTTTAACAAAAAGATATCATAACATTGGCTAATTATCATACTAATCAATGAATATACGTTAACGTAATAAAGTTTCCACATCAATAAAGCTAACATAGCATAACCCGAGCTAAGAAAATAGTGTACAGCGACAAACCTAACACAACTTACGCATGAATAAACTGTTAACATTAACATAAGTCACAAAAATGAGTTCTTTATATACTAACCAGCGAATATATGCTAACATAACAATGTTTTCGCATTAATAAAGCTAACGTAGCATCATATGAACTAAGAAAATAAATGTACAACGACAAACTTAACACAACTTACCCACTAATAAACAGTTAACATTAACAAAGTTTCACCCTTAACACCAGTAAAGTAACTAGCATTGCATACAAAACGTAACCTATTCATACTTTTTCCAAGCATATCTCCAACATATTAACGTTAATTTTTACAAAAACACAGTAATATTTAACAAAAATTTATCATAACCTTGTCTAATTATCATACAGACCTACGAATAACTGTAAACATAACAAAGTTTTATCTAAACATAACATAAAAAATAAGTTCTTTGAATAAAATATCAAAGTCATTGATTTACACGCATTTCGAGTATCATTTCGGATAAACATAGCACAAAATGAGTTCTTTATATACTAACCATCGAATATATGCTAACATAACAAGGTTTTCACATTAATAAAGCTAACATAGCATCATATGAACTAAGAAAATAATGTACAACAACAAATCTAACACAACTTAAGCACGAATAAACTGATAACATTAACAATGTTCCACACTTAACACCTGTAAAGTAACTAACATTGCATACAAAACGTAACCTATTCATACTTTTTCCAAGCATATCTCTAACATATTAACGTTAATTTTACATTGACACTGTAATATTTAACAAGAATTTATCATAACTTTGTCTAATTATCATACAGACCAACGAATAACTGTAAACATAACAAAGTTTTATCCAAACATAACACGAAAATAAGTTCTTTATATACTAATCCATCGAATATATGCTAACGTAACAACGTTTACATTAATAAAGCTAACATAACATAACCTGAACTAAGAATATAATGTACAACGACAAACCTAACACACCATACGTACTGAATAAACTACTAACATTAACAAACTTCAGCACTTAACAGCAGTAAAGTACCTAG
>JABUQX010138941.1:0-21797 GCA_015478945.1 Trachelipus rathkii | reverse complement strand
TTCATCAAACGAAGATTTTGCTGCATACTTCCTTGGTCGCGCCCTATGGCACCAATTCTTTCTGGCTCCTGCCAAAAAACAACATCTCTAGCAAACTTCTGTAAATTTACCTTTTCTCGTTATTCGATCTGATGATTCATTTATTGCTAATTCTCCAAGTGAAAATACTACATTTTATTCTCCTATTTTCACCTCTAACTGCTCTTGTTGCACTATTCTGGCATTCCTCCTCTTTCTACTTCTCCTCTCAGGTGTCCTTGCCTTTGCCTGTGTAATTTAAAACCCATTTTTGATGTGTGCATGGGACCCCCTGAACCTCCCATGAAACGTTTTGGGAAGGCGGGTGGCCCGGGATGGCATTCTCCCCCAAGTTGAGTTTTGAGGGAGTGTGCGTCCGTGCTATCCCCACCCCTCGGGCCTTTTTTCCCATACTAATTACTGTCTATCAATACTAGAGATTCTCTGTGTTGGAAGCGCAATTGCCTACCTATTCCGCGACAGTTTCTGCCATGCTAATTTAGCCAACGAGAATGGTTTGAGTAGGGTCCATACTTCTAAAAAGGGCCCCCAAATATCTCTCTCCCTCGCCTGTCCCTGTGATTACACCCCACAGATGGATAGCATATCTGGCAGTTCGACTAAAGTCATCAATGAACTTTATGTTTCTAGCTCTATGTTGGAACAAGATTATTTTGGATTGTTTGGAATTGGCCTAAACTTAGCAACACCCCAAGCTTTGACATACATTGCCATTCAGAGCTGTAGCAATTGGCTCCAGGAAAATTTATTCTGGCTCTCTGGTTAAGTTCATCAATTTTGCATTTAAAAACAGTATGCAATGTAACGTTGACTCATTTAGGGGCAAAAATTCAAATGTTCCACTGTTAGATGGACTCCTAAGAACATTTTAAGATATCTAATGGATCATGTGAATGACCAAGTATTGAATGTTAGTCCCTCGCCTTGCTAAGTCAGTCTTGTTTGAAAGCTGGTGTTCCTGTACACCTTGTATCGCCAAGTTGTTTTATATAGAAGATTTCATGAAGCTACATCTATTCTTTGGTGTGCTTTTTGGATCGTTATCATTAGGTGTTAGGGGTGTAGTGGAGGATGATAGTTAAAAGTTCAATGCTGAAAATTAGAAAATTTCATAATAATCATAGGTACAGATATTATGTAGGGAATAATAGGTAGTTTAGTTTTCATAATTTATAGGTGGTTGATACTTAGTATTACTTACCTGGCCCACCAGTGATGACATAATGCTCCTCAATTTGAAGTGTGATATTTCCGATTAATTTCACAATTCAAGGGTTAACGATGGCATGCCAATGGAGGTCATGATGGTTTAATTTGCTAACCCAACGAACAGAATTTTTTTTTCTTGACACATTTTTTGCCACGAGGCTAAAATACGAGCCATTTTCTTTCATGAATGTATTGTTTGAGAAACATGGTTGTTAAAGCAATTATAATTATAATAATTATAACTAAATAATGCAGAATAGGTTATTAAGTAGTAACTTTTGACTATGACAGACAATCTTACTTGTCAATAACATCCTTGCATTTTGTCTTTGGGATAATCCATAATGGTACCAATTGTAGCAGAGAGCAATAGCAGGTGCACCAGTCTCTATCCACTTGTTGATTTCTGAATAAGTGATTTAGAGTACGTTATGAGAAAATTAAGCCTTTCAGATAGGAATTGGTATGATATATCTCTGGTCTAAGTGAAGCATGATTATGTAAGATTGTTTTTTTTTTTGCTTTTTTGTAACCTTTAATGACAAAAACTACTTAAATTACCCGTCACACATTTCAGCAAACATTCGTGGCCTTGTTCGATTTTCAAAGGTTTCGCATTCTCACTATAATCAGGATCTGAATCATTACTATAATTGAAAATACATTCTTCCATCTGATGCTTCTCTATTTCTTCCAGATACTGGACATCTTCTTCTTCAAGTCCTTGAAAAGAGCAGCTTGCTTTCATCTCAAGAATCCAGTTTCCTAGCTTTCCATGAAATAATAATTTTCTCTCAACATTTATTTATTATTTTTTTTTAATTTGCTTCATTCATAAAGAGATAATAGCTTCGTTTTGCAGAAGCCATGCCTGTTAGTTTTTGATCCTTGGAAAATGAAAAAAATTCTATAAAACGCTTTTTATCCACCTACTGGATGTTAAATATAATTAAGTTTGATTTGGGGAGTACAATGGCTTTAAAACTTGTGGTCTAACTTTTGAGTTTATACTGACCTCGAATTAAAGATCTTGTAATCTTCAGCTGTCCATTTTTTAATAGAAGACTTTCTTTTCAATTTCTACTCAGTTTCTGTGTTGGTCTTTTTGGATGTACATCAAATAGTTGATTCGCCTCTTCTATAAAACCTGCTTTATCCCAGGTCTAAATATTTTTTCCTCTTTCTTTTTGTCATAGTTCACAAATTAATAAAAATTTCTTCAAGATTTGTGGAGCTTTTTTTAATTCCAATGACAGATATTGGATAAACATTATAATTTACCATAGATTGATATTTACACTAGAACATCTCTCTGATACACTGTCTTTCCCTATAGTCTTTAAATAGACATCTTCAACGCCCTTGCGTTTTAGTGGGAAAGTTTCCAAAAGGGATGGAATTCTTTCTGAAGGGGTTTAAAGCATTATCCCACAATTACTTATTCGATTTATTTTGCTCGTTTTTCTTGCGACAATCGCTAAATATATTAAATTGATGATTAGTTTATTTTAATTATGTATCTGAACAAAACAACAAGGTTGATCCCAAATTTGTTAATGTTTCGGGAAAACAAAAAAAAAAAAAAGTTTTGTTTTAGTTCTCAATAGAGTATGGAGTTAATAAAGGTTTCGTAAAAATATGATTCAAAAACATTTGTTTAAAATTAAAATATTCCTGCATCTTTAGTCGTAAATCTAACACATGAACAAATATTAAGCATTCTTATGAAGAATTAAGGAATTTTATAAGCCTAAGAATTTGACATTTTTTTGTATTATAACCAAATGTATTTCCAGTTTAAAAATAGGTAACCACATGGGTTTTTTGTCAAAAAATCTTCTCATGTTGCATCAAAAAGCCCCAAAGTATAGAGGGACACTGTTTTTATTGTTGAGGTTCTCAGCCCACGCCATTAATATATATATAAGCAAGTTTTTCATAATAGTACTTCTGAACCCAAGCCTTCCGTATATATATAATATATATTATATATATATATATACTACTCTATATTATATAATAATATATTATATATATATTATATAATATATTAATATATTATTTATAATATATATATTATATATTATATTATATTATATATATATTATATAATATATTATATATATTATAAAGTAATTTTAGTTATAATTGAGTAATAATCAAAAAAAGTTGATGATGATTAATTGAAAAATATATAGATATAGTATATATATAATATATATATATATATATTATATATAATATATATATATATATATATATATATATATAATATATATATATAATATTATATATTTATATTATATATTATATATATATTATATATATATATATATATTATTAATATATATATTATATATTAGTTAGTATATATATATATAATATATATATATATATATATAATATATATAAATATATATATATATAAGTATAATAGTATATATAAATATACTAGTAATATTATATATATATATATATTATATATATATATATATATATAATATATATTATTATAATATATATATTATATATATTTATATATATAATTTATATATATATTATATTTAAAAAGCTTTTTTAACAAATTTTAATAATTATATCAATAAGGAAGAATTAAATTTGTGTTCTCACTTAATTTTATTTAAAATGGGTAAATACAATTATAAAACTGCCATTAATCAAATATAGTTTCCTGTATCAAATTTCTTACAGCGTGTTTCTATTTTTACTATAATTTTAATTATAATAACTATATAATAATAATTTTCTCTTGATTAATAATATATATGATTTATTAAATATTCAAAGTTCATATTCATGCTCTTATATTTCAACTTATTATTTTATGTAATTTATTTAGTAAATTAGTAAGTTTATCTTCAAACATTGATTTTAAAAAATTATAGTATGTGAGAACAGGGACAGACACGAAATTCTAGCGCTTTAAATTTAGAGCTCTTAAATCTATGATGCCAGAAGAAAGCATACCGTAATCTTTCTCTAGTCTGGTATAATTAATGTTTCCTTCAACTTAATCAGTCCAAAATATATGGGCTGGAATTTGATGATGATTAGATGAGATTCATGTCCATCGATAGTATATATATTATATATATATATATAATATTAGTATTATAGTATAATATAATATATATATATAGATATTATAATATATATATTAATATATATATAATATATATATAATATATATATAATATATAGGTATATATATATTACACCGGTATATATAAAATGGTTAGATTAGATTATCCTCAAGATATTGAATTTTTAATGATCTTGAAAATGATAAGTTGATGTTAATTACAAATTCTCAAATTTATAAATTTTTTTCCCCTTTTTTTTTTTAAGTATGGTTGATATATAGAAATTGGCGTTGGTCACCTCAGAAGGGAACATTCCAAGCATTGGTCATCTTTCGGGGGCACTGTGCCCAAAAACAGTTGGGCTAACTTTAACGAACAGTTGGCATTGTTAACCCTGCCGGGAGAAGAAGGGTACAAGAAATCAAAATTCCATAGAGTCATTGACAACTTTATGTTACAAGGTGGAGATTTTACTAAAGGAGATGGTACTGGAGGTAAGGGTAAGATTATATCTATAATATACTATTATATCATATATTATAATATATACTATTATATTTATAATATATATACTATTATTGATAATATACTATATATATATATATAAGCTTGCCTAAATACCCCCTAATGTATTTTCACAGCTAGATACGTCCTGGCACCCTTGCACGCAATGCATCAGGGTGAATCGTCTTCAAGTTTGACCACTACGCTTACGACGAGACAACAAAAGAAACGAGATACCCCTCCGGTTTATGGTTATTATATCACCAATGCCGCAGAGTACCCTGTTTGGGCCCTACGTTCGACCGGGCGGCCGGGACAGAACGTCAACCACATAAGCTCTTCTTGGACAGTGAAGTATTCTCGGTTTTCTCTTTTTGTCTCTCGTCGCAGCGTAAGTGGTCTAAACACGATTGCACGCTCATCTTGCAAGGGTCCATGGATCGTACAGATAGGCTTGTTTGAAAATACATTAGGGCCGGGTATTTACAATGACAAATTTGATTGCAAGGTTATAATTACATTTCATTATATTATAATATATAATTATTATATATTATATATATATACTATATAATTATATATAATGTATATATAATATATATATTATTATATATTAATATATAATACCGGTATATATTAATTATATATATATTATATATAATATATATATATATATATCTAATATATATTCATATATATATATAATATATATATAGTATATATATATATATATATACTATATTATATGTGTTGTTGCACCGATACCAAAATTTGATTTGAGCTGGCCGGACCGCTTGTCTGATTACGATACAAGTACTCGATTATTTTTCCATGCCGATACCTGATACCAACAATTTTTGCGATACCTGAATACCCTCGGGACTATCCGATACTTATATCTATTGGTACCATCCTAATATACTATATATCTATATATATATACTATTATTATATTATACTATATATATATAATATATATAATTAGTGATGCAGCGGTAACATCCACATGCCCGCGCAGGGGGCAGTCATCAGCACATGATTTTAAAAATCCAGTGTCCGCATACACCGCGCTTTTCCTTGGCGGACTGCTTAGGCCGCGCCTCTCCGATCCATTTGGTCGAGGATTGATAAAGAGTTTATAATTAAAAATACTTAAGGATGAATCTCAACGGAACAACTCCTCTAAAATGCAGTAGACATTCCAGTGACTCGACTCCAACTGTGTAAAGATGACTCATGTATTTCATCCTACTATTCATGCACAGTTCGCTCAATAATTGAGTCAAACAGATTCACAGAGATATTGATGCCAAAAACATCAGCGCCCTCTCTCTCCTCTTCGCTCTCCCTTCATCCCTCGTGTCTCCTCTACTCTCTTCTATATACTCACTAACTGTTACCACTCTACGCACGCACAACGACACAACTCTCTCTCCATCTATTATCACAACTCTCTCGCATCTTATTTCGCCTCTCACATCCTCTCTGAAATGATGCACTGGTCTTTTCTCCTATTAAACGATATCTGACTCGCATTCTCTCTCTGCTCATTTACTACACCTAGAGCTATACAAAATGACGCTCCTCTTACTTATCTTCTGTCGGGCAAATGAATGTAACACTATAAAACCTATACTATTGCAACTTACATAGATACTAGTATAAAGTCATTTTTTTTTTGTAACCAATCTATATATTCAGAACAACTGTTAAATCGTTCACCTCTGTGTTGCCTGTTGAAAAAACTTCAATCCGATAGTCGTCTTATTAATTTCGCTCCACCCTATAAGCAAGTAAAACAAACGAAATCTGACAAGAACCAACATTCTTCTTACAAGTAAATCAATAACAGTTTCATGGAGAATTTCTACAGTCCGTCAGCAATCTGGCCAGGAGGTCTATAATGATTGAGTGCAAATGATTGAAAAACTATCACCAAAGAAAAACCGCACTAGATACGTCGATCGTTGAAAGTTAAAGATAAAATGTTTTCACCGCTAAAGTAAACTTGATAGGAAATATTTGTGCCTGTCCTATCCAACTAGTGTTCCAAGTGAACAGGAGACTATTTAGCAATGCTGGCAATAATATTGATGAAGAGAAAACAGACTAACTCAGCAGTAATAACAGGTCAGTTCCAGAAATTAAATTGTTTCTCAAACACCAACTCCTAATATTTACATTTCAATCACTATTCATTATTATTATTATTAACATCCTTTTAATTCAAATCTCTTTTCATTAAGGTCGGAGGTGGGAAAGAGTGCTAGGGAAGGGTGCATTTGCAGTCGAAGGTCCGCGTCTCGCACCTGGTACAATTATATTAATGGATTAAGATGGCTAAAACTCGAAATATATTAATATATATATGATTTAATATAATATATTTATATATATAATATTAAGGTATATATATATATATATAATATTATATTAATTAGTATACTATATATTATATATATATATATATATATCAAATATATATATCTATATATATTAATTATATCTATATAAAATATTAATGATATATTATATATTATTTATATAATTATATCATAATATTATATTTAAAAAAATATCAAAAAAAAACATTTTATACATCACTATATATATATATATATATATTATATAATATATCTATCAGATCATCCGTCATTCCCGCGGATGCTCTAAAATGCAAACATTTCGATACGCCTCAAATACGCATCCATGGACTTGCGAAAAGCCGCTTTGACATTTTCTGATGCATCAACTATAATTATATATTATATAATAATATATATATATGAATATATATATATATTATTATATCGCTGACGCTCACCGCACTGGTTAACGAATCATACTGTCTCTACACTGCGGCGGTTGCCCAGGACGTAGTGTCGCGGGAACGTGTTGCTCGCCGCATTATATTAATAGATTATATTATATTTTTCATCATGTCTTATAATCATACAACAAATAAATGCTGTTTAAAAAATTATATATATCAGCGGCAGACTCCAGTAACTTTTTAATACTCTCTCTCTCTCTCTCTCTTCTAATCTTCTCTCTCACTCTTCTTTCTCTCTCCATACTCTCTCTCTTCTTTCTAGTTAATTATGATATATTCCTCTATCTCAGCTATTATAGTACTAGTATAATATAATAATAATAATAAAAAGAACTATATATTACATATAATTCCTAATTAAATTAATATATTCTATTATATATATATTTCTATATACGTTAAAATAAACTTTTAAAACTAGAAAAAGTTAGATTATCATCATCCTCATTCTTAACTTAATAGGAGAAATTTCCGGCAAACAATATTCAGAACAAAGATGGTAATTTAGAGCATCCCAAAAGGCCAACATTTAACAACAATTTTATAGGCTAGTTCTCACGCATTACAATTTCCGCTATCGATTCTCAGATGCACAAACCCATTCACCTTTCTTAATGGATTTGAAAATAGCATTATTTAAATAGGCTCGAATGGTTCTACACTCTTTGCTCAATTTTACATAATCTTTTTATATTTTAATTCTATGTTAATCATTTTTACATTCATTTGACCCATTTTCACAAAAAATAATTGAATTTTATATTGCTCCTATCATTTTGATATTTTGATAGGCGTCCTAAGGAATTAATTTAATTCTGTAAGGTTGCTATTTCCTCTGTGACATAGCCGAATTTATTGTCACGTTCTTTAACTAAAAATGTAAACCAAACAACGGATGGCGACTCCAATTTTCTTAGAGATTAAACCACATCTGTAGGAATTAGGCGACCATTCTCCCCTTTCAAATAATTCAGCTTTTAAATCTAATTTCTTCCAAATGGATAAAACTTCCTATTCACAAATAGTTATTATCTTAATTGTCTGTAATATAATACAGCATTTGTTTTTTTTTTATTCATTGCTATATTCCAAATACCACATACTCTTGTCACAATAGGCTGATTCCAATTTATATTTAAAATACAAAAGTAAGCCCATAGCACGAATAATATATTATAAATTCGCCTGATAGAGTGGTATCTCCGTATTATTTAAACTTGAGATTAAATTTTTAACGAACAGGTTTTCTGATTGAGCCTGTTCTATTATTCGAGCGTATAAGCACAAATGACAAATAACAAAAAAACTGGTTACTAAATTAAAGCAAGGATTAAATACTAGAAATGCTATATTATATCGATAAACGTTTATCGTATTATTACATTTAACGTTTTAAAGGATGTATAAACTAAAGAATTGTCCCAAGTTAAAGTATTGTGGGCTTGCTAATTGTTTAATCGCAATCCCACTATAGATTACTTGGGAACCAGTGGGATTATTTTATCTCCTTTTAATTCATAAAATTGCATGGTCTAACGGTCCGCACTCAACGCCCTTTGTATATTTGTCTGACTTGCGAAGTTTTCCATGAAGGAAATCACCTTTCTCCGTAACTTTTCTTAGCTTAAGCCTTTATCCCTCTAACATTTTTGATAAAACCGGCATTAGTCTTACTCATTTCTCGAATAAACTAATATCGCCCCTAAATAATATCATCCATATTGATGTTACTAAATTCCTGTTTATGCCTCGGTCATATCCTACTGTGCAATTGGACCCTATTTATCTCAATGTATTCTCCTTTCAAGAATTTAAGTACTCTTAAAAAGTTACGCTCACACAATGGGCAGAGAGTAACTCTATATCTTTTATTAAAACAACTCAATTGGCAGCTTCTCTTAAGATTAAAGAAGCACTCATCTCCTAAATAGAATACTTGTTCATGGGTCATTTCATAATCTTCTCACAACTATAAATAAGTGTCGACTGTCCAATGCTAACGTCGCCAGACATGTAGGTCAAACTTTCGTCCGAATAACTAAGATGCGAGCCTTCAAATCACTTTGGATTATGTACATTTCCCTTTCGCATACTAATCTCTCTAAATCTCTCAAATCATGAGAAATTAAGCTGTCAGACATCACTTATGACGCTCAATACCCTAAGCTTACTCTTCAAAAATTCTTCATTTTCAAAATGCTTCTACAGATGAAGATCTTAAAATATTAAAATACTTAATATATATTAAAAACATATAACCTACCCCTTAACGACTCAAACTATTGCATTTTCTCTTGGCACCTACACCCTGACCTCTCGCCTGAATTTCGGTGAAAATACTGAACACAGATTTCTATGAAGGTCCTACTAATTTGTTTCGTTGTCAACTTCAATTGAAAAATTATTGAACACTGCAAGGATTGAGAGCCCTCGATTTGGGTCACAAGTGGATGGAAAATAGAAACGGAAATCATTAAAATTGGTTTATATTGCCAAAAATTGATCAACAATTGTGATGGAGTTTAGCGATTTGGAAGAAATTAGATTTAAAGCTGATTTTTATTGAATGGAACATATTCATCAATTCAAAAAAATGACGGCGTGGTAGCCCTACCAGCCAATTTTTTTCGTTTGTACCATTCAGAAGAACGTGCTAATTCAGCAATCACAGGAAAAAGCAACTATTATAAAATTAGGAGAATTTCCTTACGTGTTGGTTAGGCATTTCTTGCGATTTGCGCTAAGATTAAAGAAATTGATTGAAAATACGAATATTTCGACCTTCCTAATGTTCGAACTTAAAAAACTAGAAAGTGCCTATCATAAATATAGACAAGATAAGAATCAGATAAGATACGGAGAAGGAGAATTATCAGACAGGAATAGTTGCGGAATGACTTCCTCTTATATAATATATGAGTACACACCTATATATTTTGAACACATATATATCCTATATAAATAGACGATATATCAGTATATATATATTATAATATGAGATTTGTGGCTTCTTAAATATAATGTACGTCACTATATATAATAATATTTAATAAAAAGCAAGAATTAAGAAAAAGAAAAGATAATTCGGAAACTTTAATTTCCTAGAAAAGGTTAAAGCTCGTTTCTCAAAGTCATCGAGTCATTTGAAGAAAATTTTAAAAATTCTTTGTCTTGATGGCAAGGTGGCTGAAAAAACCCCTCTATATTTATGTATTTTTTTGTAGGAGAAATGAATTAGAAGAATTCAAAAACCTTTTCAACTGCTCACCACCACCTCTGCCAACAATGGCGCGACATGGTGTGAGTAGTAGAGTTAATAGTCTAGGATTAGTATATAATATATATATAGTAGAATATAAATATAGGTATATATATAATATAATATTATATATATATATATATATAGATAGTATACTATAATCGAAATCAATTTTAAAAGAAACGGCAATGCTTTGGTATCGGAAGGGTATCGGTAAAAGATTTACCATGATAACCGTTGTATAACTATCCTTGCTCCAAAATCAATTCCCATACATGAACCTCAAAAATTACGAGTACCGATACTCAGACCCAGAATTACCAGATTCACGATGGCTATCAGGAAGTTGACCATCACTATAATATATAAGATTATATATATATAATTAATATTATATAATTATCTATTTATTTATTTACTTTCTATAATGATAATATATATATATTATTTATTATAATATATATATACAGTACTTATTATATGGCTTAAATACTTTTTAATTTTATCTTAATATTAATCTTATAATAATATTAAACTTATATATTAATACTCTAATACTATCATTTCAATGCCTCTCATTTTGTAATGAGGATCTGACTCTGTCGACTCTACATGCGAGAAGGACTATGCGTTCAAATCACTCCGCATAGCAGTCTGAGGTTTTATCTTTCACTAGTAGGGCAGAATAAAATAAACTCGGGCTGCAAAACCACTTTGGTGAGCAAACATGGCTTGGTCATAGAACCGTCTGGCCTTTAAAAAGTTTGATTTCCTGTTAGGTCCTACCCTATGTGTTACCCTCAGGAGGTGGAAATTAAGCATTGTTAAAAGAAAATAGTTATATATAATTTAATATAATATTTATATTGATTATAATATATTAAATTATAATTATAATATTTTATAATAATAATTCAATTAATTATTTATTATAATATAATATTATAATATATATTATTATTATAATTAAATTAATACCTATAAATTATATATTATTATAAATTAATAATTATTATAATTAGTGAAAGATGATAAACAGGATACCAGAATTTCTATCATGTTGTTTCCTTACTGAACTTCTTCCGAAGCTTTAGGAAAAGTTACGCAAGTTGGAAACTGGAAGCTTAGTCTACTAATATGACATAACAATCACTGTACATATTTCTTTATATTAAATATACTTGGTTACTGATTTAACAAGTGGTAGTGTCTGGAATATCTGGCAATACTTGTGATTATCCATAATTGTCAGAACTCTATAAGATATAACTTGTAAGCCAAAAAATATTGAATAGCAGAATACAGTATAAATTATATTATAGTTTAAATAATAGAATTTACTTGATATATAAGTTCACGGTTCTTCAAGTTTGAAAATCAGAAACTGAATATTGGTTGTGGAATGAGAAAAAAGAATATGATTTGTGCCTCGAGTTTATTCAGGTTGTACATGATTGTCCGATCTGTCTAGGACCATATCGTTTATACACACATTTGTATAAGTCTTACGCTCGATATGATAAAATCCTAATCCCGTTTTAGCACGAATTTCTGTGCAATAAAACAATTGATTTACACACAAATTGGATATTCTCTAGCTGTTGTGATGAAGCACAGATTAGGTATTTTGGAAAAAACATATAAAATAAATAATTATACTATTTTGATATTACAAATAACATCCTGAATCAATCTATTGTGACTCAGCTTTTTCTATTTGGTGGCTATGAACAATTTGATTTAGCTAATTTTATTGACTAGCGAGAACTATTTCTTTCTCTATTTCAATTCACGGGCCTACAACGCCTGCCATCTTGTTACATTTTTTCCTACTACCGTGAAGTATGTGCTTTACAGTTTCTCGGCTTAGAAGCCACATGTGAGAAAAATAGCAATAGCAACCTTACAAATCAAAGGAGTAAAATTTAACCTTAGAGGTTTGGTAGAGCTTTTTCATCATATTTGTGGATAAGTTTAGACTATAAACGAACAAGTGTCTAAAACTCCGGGGCATTTTTCTTTAACGATTTTGATAAGCATAAATAGACCAAAAAACAGAAAAACGGCTTTAATAACATTATCGGGAAAGAGGTGTATCTAAAACCCAGCGCAAGTATTACTCTCATATTCATAGTCTCAGTAATAACCACTTTACTTTAAGCTATGAAAAGAAAATGATGGATTAAACAAACATCATTTCAAAATTATATATTTAGCTTAATCGTGGCATGAGAGAAGAAAAATGTACATATTCTTGTGAATTCGTGATAAACGTTTCTTGTGTTAAACTTTAAGCAAACTGTGTCACGTGATTAGTACTATTAATTAGTAAAACATAACTTATTAAAGATATATACGAGTATTGATCAAGAAATTTACATCAGAATCACCTCAATTACTTTCTTGGGATTTTTTTTATTTATTTTTTTTTTTTGACGTGAAAAAGTGGAAAGTTCTGTAATACCGCCGGAACTGGAAACTTTTTAGAAAATAAGAGGTTACCTCGGGTAAATACCTTTTAATATATATATGATGATATATATATACTAATATAATAAGTAAATTATGCTAGCCTACTTGTAAGCATAATTACTGTTTGGAGTCAATTCCGTTTTTATTCATTATATATTTACTTTCAGTATTTCTCTATAACTTAATGATATTATGATATACTATGATATACTATAATATATTATATATATATATTATATATATAAAAAATATATTATATATATATATTATTATATATATATATATAATATATATGTGTGTGTGTGTGTTGTAAATAGTTGTAGCTGGCCATGAATATGACCAGAGGCTGGAGGATAATCTTCTTGTCGATTATCCTACTCTATATTAGTTAACAAGTATAGCTTTTACAGTATGTATCTTAAATTTATAAACCATAAGAAACATTGTCTCTTTCTGACACTGCAAGAAAATGCTTATTCTACACTCCTTTATTCACTCCACAATACTTAATGTAGTACACTTTTTAATTTTTTTAAATGAATAGCAAAGTGTGCGAGAGGCAAAGTCATGTGACTACCAAAAATAGCCCCAATCCACACTACCCCACCCCATCACCACTGGGGGAATTGACTGTCTCCTATGGTGGGGTTAGTCTTATTGACACGGAATTGCCAGCTCGTATGGTAAACTGTCTTTTTTCCTTTATCAATTTCTGCAACATTTGTGGTCTTTATTCCAATTTCCACTTTGTTAAAAATCACCTTTCCTCCTCTTGCAAATTCTACCGTTTCCTCATGTGGTCCCTGTCCTCAATCTTCAGCCCAAGGTGCTTGTTGTGCTTTTGTGCGCAAACATGTTTTTTTTTTTTTTTTGAACTGGTATTTCGAATTTTCTATTTTATGTCTAATGGTCTCTCTTGCCAATCTATACTAAATTCATTCAATCTGTATATTTGTCTCCCAACCAGACTATCCTAAATTCTTCAACTAATTAAACTCCTAAATGGAGAACATTCTCTCGCCCTCTCCTTTTCTGAAATAATCTTCGTTATTTGAATGTTCACTGTCGATGGCTTTCCTCTAATTCTCAAGACAGCTGGTGAACTCTATTATCACTTCTCTATCTAGAATAATCTCAAGCAGATGGTGCTGCAACTCCCTTCCCATATATCTGATCATCTTGAAGATGAACAAAGCATACAAGATCTTTTCTTAACTTACAATCCATGTCCGTTTCCTATTAAATTCTTTTTCTTCGGGTTCCTCCGATCACCTTATCTCTGTATCCTGATCAATCTCATAGGTTTTCATTAAGGTTAATACTGTTTATTAGCGTGGAGTACATTAGAAATAAAAAGACAGTAATAAGCCACATGGGTCTATGAAGACTGTCCCAGTCAAGCCAATAGAACCAATCACCATACATGTTCATGCAAATCCATAAAGCCCCCTAGGGCTTTTCAATAACTTACATAATATACACAAAGTCTGCAACTAGAAGAAAAAAACTATAGCTAAGTACATGCTATTCACAATACAAGCTTTAATAATTTTATAGAAACGTGCAGTTTAACCTTAATAGCTACTGTAACTAAAAACCGCCAATGTTGGCAGCCAAAAATATCTTTGCCGCATTTTGAAGCCAATCAGCATACTGTCAATCCTTTCTTAAATGTGTTGCGGTTAAGGTTGCCTTACCAGCAGCTCTGTGGCCAATGTTTAAAACTTGACAGCCTATTACTGGAATAGATGCTTTATATCAGATGATGTCTTTCTTCTCCAATTCCCTTGCCCCCTGGTCTCCGTCCGTGCTCTACTATTAAGAATTTATTGGTCTCTGTATTATCAATAGATGTAAATATTTTGTAGACTTGTATCATGTCCCCTCTGAGAAATCGCCTTTCCACAGAAAACATTCCTAACTCCTTCAACTCTCCTCATTCCTTATAGCTCATGCCCTCAAACACATAAATCATCCTTGTTGCTCTACGTTGCACTCTCTAGCATCCCAAGTCTTTCGCTCAGTAAGGACCCCAAATGCTTCATGCTGTCTCTAATACTGGCCCTAGCATAGCTATTATCCAGTTTGCTTATAACTTCACTGTTGTAAAAGTAACGCAGTTATTGTACATGGCATCTTACTTACTTTATTCCCTTGCTTCCAAACAATGATTAGCTACTTTCAAAGTTACTGCTTTATGTCTTTGATCTTTTCTTGAATCCACAGACTCGAACTGATCTGTTCTTATAATGGTCTAGCTTTATTCAAATAACCTTCTATAGAATACTTTACAGTTTTTATATTAGTTGTTACCATCTCTACACCCAAGTTTATCAAGATCATTTGAATCTTACATACATCTTTATGTTTCTAACTTTGTTACTTTAGTATCTAAACTTAAAATTATAGTTGAAGTTTATCTTCATTGTTTGTGGATTGAGTTTTTATAAACTGATTTGTGCATTTGAACTTTTAAAGATAGGTTTAGTGTGACAATTTATCTCGATTTATTGTTTGTCTGTCTGGTTTGTTTTGTTTGTGATGTTTTGGGTGTTGTGTATGTTTTGACTTTCTGTCATTCTTGACCACTCCTTAACCTTTATCCCATCACAGACTACAGATATCTAAGGTTATCAATAATTCGTTAAAAATGTATCTAACTTCTCTTATTTCATATTTAAATCTGAAAGAAGGCAGATGTACTATAAACATTAAATACCAATAACACATCTCAGATCTCCTAACGATGTTATGTGCGGCAAAATCATTCTTCTTCTGCTACTGTTCTCCTAACAGAACAGATTTTCACTTCTTGCGGTATCTTTTCTTCTCGATACTGTTTATCTCTTCACCGTCTGGAGATCTATTTGGGGGTTCAGTGTGCGCTTGTATGAATGGTTCAGGTACTCTCATATTGATTCAAATTGGGAGAGACTGGATCATTCAGCATTCTTAACAATCTGATTAACTTTTAAAAAGGCCCCCGCATTCGGATCGTCCCAATTCTTGAACACATAGCCTATGTTTCACCACTAATTCTTCTCTCTATAAATACACCAGCTTTAGAAAAATCTGACCATATATATATACCATTTTATTACTTTTCTTCATCATCTATGCATATTTTCTAGCACTTTCTTTAATCGGGCCGATTGGTTGCCTTTTCGTCGCTTCTATGTTAACTATAACTGGAATGAACTGATTTGACTCTGAAGAAGATGTTTTTACAGGTTCCATAAAATAAGGAAGATTAGGGAAAGTCAGGGAAAAAAGTGGTCAGGAAGAGAGTCAAGGCTGTTTAAAGATATTACTGGTCAGAAATTACCAAATTCAAAAGTGAGGAAATTTTAAAATTTCAAAACATATGAAGAATGACCCAATTCATATTTTTATATATTTTTTATATATATAGGTAGGTAAGAAAATGTGTTTGATAAGTAATGAAAAGGTTGGGCGAGGAATAACATTCCATAAATATACTTCTATCCTGTTTCTTTCTATTTTTAGTTCACTATTACCTACTATTCTTCCTATTATGTTCATAGAGGTTGTTTTAAATTCAATCTTTTAGTTTCATGAAGGTGATTAGTGCATGGATGTATTTTGGAGTTATTATGACTTATAACCCAATCTATTTACATATCTTTTCTTTTTAAGGGATTTATACTTTTTAAAGTGTTTTTTGAGTTTGAAGAAGTGATTTTAGATTTTGTTGAGGTATTTATTATTATTTATAAATGATTTCAAACAAAAAACTAACTAACGTAGTGATTTGGACGTCAACTAGACAGTTTTATCAATTACAGTTTGGGTAAGGACACGATGATAGTTCCAACATGCCTGCCGTATGTAAAAAACTTTGATCTATCTAACATGGGACGCCAAGCCGAAGTTTCACATTTAAGAGAGAAATGCGACTCATTTGAATTTAATCAAAACTCAGCAGGATCAACCATCATTGAAAAACACTTTTTCGTTATGTGTTCTAATAAAACAAATATTAGTGAAAGTGTTGCACTGAAAATTAGCTTCTTCATCAACTTCTAATCATATAACCGATTGTAAATGACCTGAGTATTCACAATGACCAACCAACCAGCAAAATCGGTTTATAAATCAGTTTTCATCTTTTGTCAAGAATGATGTGCAAGGATCAAAGTAATGGGAAAAATTAGAATGAGGATGATAAAATCTTTAAGCTCATTATGCATAGATATAGGGAAACATTTAAAATTAATGTTTCCAGATAGTCTGGTAACTAAATTTAAAATGGAGCTGATGAAAATGTATAATATCTTGATTAACTTCCTGGACCTGCTCACCTTATTTTACAGAAAACTGGCTTTAGCCACTCTACTTTTGCAGTAAAGCTCAATTCTACCACTTGGTCAATTTAAAATATTTTTGGGTAGTGATTATCTCTAAGGGACTTGGTGATTTTCTTCTATAGTACCATATAGAATTAAATGACACTTCAGAATTATTGGAAATTATTAAGTGGGACTGATGTTTTCCATGATGGAAAAGCAGTGGAAGAGGGTTTTTCTCAAGTAAACAATTTCTTGGAGAATCTAGAAAGAACATGGTCTGATTTCTCCAAAAGAAACAAAATTTTACAATGCTGCTAAGATCTCTTGAGAAAACTTCTTCATAAAAGTTCCTATCCTCAATAAATGTTTGACAAATGTAAAGGCTGCCTGGGAGTATGAAGACATCTCAGAGTCAGAAACAGAACCAGAAGAGAAATAAAAAGGGTTGAAAAAAAGAATTATTTCTGCCACAGATCTATAAACTTGAGCAGAAGATATACAAAGCAAGCTTTGACGAGAGAAGACGATATAAAATCAAAAATTCAAATTAGCAGAAGGAAAAGTTAATCTAAATCTCCCCATTTAGAACTTTTGTGATCTACAAAGTGAACCGTTAGTCACCCTAGATCCACCATTAATGTAAACTTAATTTGTTCCTTTTTTATTATAAATAAAATATGTTTTTGGAAAAAATAAAAAGGAGTGCGTTGGACGGCTATAAGGAAGGTATAGGCTGATTACTAAAAAATAAAATATTTTTACTGGTTGATCCATGGTGATGAACAGTTTCTAAAGTAAATTTTTAATCTAATTTAATGTATGAACTGAGTAAATAGGCTGCAAAACCGTGAGTATGCTAGATATTTATACATAAAATAACGAACACACGCTGGTCAAGGGAAAATTTGCAGGTACAGTCTGAGAGGGTCAGGAAAGTCAAATCAATTCAAATTTCAGTGTGAACCCTGTTTTGTTCTGCTGCAGTGGGAGCTGTAATTGACTGATGAATGAGCAGTTCATTTCCTTCTTCATTAATCTTCCTCCAAAATCAGTTTCGTGTGCTTGTTCTCTGCCCATTCAGGCTAGAGACCAGTGCGTATCCGGAGTGGAAAAATTCTCGTTCTCTTATGCTATTTTTATTCAAAGCTAGAAATCGTTGCATGGATACTCTTCGACGAGCAAAGCGGACTTTCCCATCAACAAAGTGCACTGATCTTGGTTGTGACAAATCTTTATGGCCTCTTGCCAAAAAATCTCTTAACATCTTCTAGAAATCTGCCTTTCCTCTGATTCGCTCTGATGGTTCTGTTGCTTTAATACTCAACTAAAAAAGGTCAATCTCGGCCTCTATATAACTCTCATTGGATGACTCTGGCATTTCCTCTTCCTCCTCCTCTCGGGTGTGCCATGCCTTTACTTGTGATTGCATTTGATCGGGTGCATGAGCTCATGAAATCTATGAACGTTAGGAGGCGGGTAGCCTGTATGGCATTCCTCTGATTTTGGTTGCTTCCATGCACAACCACCCTGTTCAACTATATTCTCTAAGCCTCAATAAAGTACTAGCACTTTCCCTAAGGGTTGGAAGAGCTCCAATGTCCAACCTATCCCGAAGAACGGTAGCCGCTCTGATCCGTCTATCACCCTATAACTCTCATTTTTATTTGAATATCTGAAACTTTTCTTAACATTTCTTCGATGTCAGAATCTCATTCTCTCTCCTTTTCGGTCATAAGTACGGCTTTTGACGCTCGAGGTCTACTGGTGATATACTATCTAACCGATTTATGGTTTTCCGACCTTAGGAACTACGAGGAGACTTGTGTGGTGGCACTTGACATATCAAACCATTTGACGGGTATGGCACATCACTACTTTCAAACTCCCTCTTGATTCTTCTTCTTTGCTTACTTATGCTCCCTAGCCTGCTTTCTTTCCGTCGCTCAATATCGTACTGTTGTTGATTGGGCAGCTTCTTTCTGTCAATGGTGATATTCCTCAGGTTTCTGTCTTATCTCCTATTCCTGTTTTTCATTAATGATCTGCATATCTGCTCCCACTCATATGCCGATGACGACCCTTCATTCTTCAACGCATTTCAAATCTGCTCCCTCTTTCACTTTTAGAATTGCCACTTAGCGATATTCGATTCTATTCTAGCTGATCTGGACAGAATTTCTGGGTGGGGTCGTCTCAACTTAATTCAATTCTTTAAAAACTCTAACTTCTACAAATCTCCCTCTCTAAGACACCTTATAACTTTCCTATCTTTCGATGGTTCTCTCGTCTCTCCTGTTAACAATATAAACATCCTTGGTCTTAACATAAGCAAAAAATGTCTTGGAACTCACATTACAATGGTTGCTAGGGCGGCCTCGAAGAAACAGCTGCGATTTCTGTTTAGACTGCGAGGAGACTTTTTCCTCTTCTCAGTTGCTCCAGCTATACAGGGTCTCATCCGCCATTGTATGGAGTACTGCTCTCTACATCTGGAGGGCTCTGGTTTTGCCCGGCTTTTGGATATGGTGGAGTCAAAGGCCAAAGAGCTATCAGCCTGTATTATCAAATTCACTGACCTCTATCTTTTGACGCGATGTTGAAGATTTCTCTCTTTTCTAAAGGTACCGCAGCGGCAAGTGCTCGAGGAACTTACACTCTAGTGTACACCACCTTCTGACTCCCTCTACGCTGAGAGTTGCTGCTGTATCTGTGGTTTTGTGTTGACATTAGTATGACCTGTTCGCTGCGGTGCTTCCTTCTTTCCAGCCACCTCTGCCCTGTGGAATTCTCTTCCATTTGTTTCCTTCTGAATTTAATCACCCTCACTCTAAAGCCTGCGTCCGTGCTCATCTTCGAAGTCTGCATTAAATGGGGACACTTATGATAAACGTGTTTAAAACCCCCATCCTTGAATAGGGCTTCTGCCCAGAAGTGAGTGGATGGTGACATCTGGTAAAAAAAAAAAAAAAAACCATGAAAGACCCCCTTCTACATCAAGGAAACTGCTATCTGGTCTGACTTGAGATCGTTCTTCTTTGATTTCCCGTGGAATGATTACTGCGTCAGTGGAAGAAGTCCTTTGGAGTGTGCAGAAAGCATAACTGAGGTGATATCTGAGAGAGAGGGAGAGGGAGAAGGGGAGAGAGAGAGACTCAGGAATTATCGTCGTCTTCAATCTCCAGAAACTAAGGTTTATATTAAATCTGGAAATCGAGCAAATTTATTCTCCATGACATTAAAATATCTTTTCTCTGTTAAAAATGCAATGATCTTCGCGCTCATTTTTTCCTTTTACAAAAAAAAAAAAAAAAAAAAAAAATCAACTCCTTTCTTTTTCCCTCCTATGATATTATCCGACGACACAGCTACTTATCGCCTTCTGCTAAAGCTGCATTCTTAGCTCAAATCTTTACTTCTAATTCCACTTGAGACGGTTCTGGAACTATTCCAACTTCTCCACCCCATCCAACTCATTTATGCCTTACATTGTAATTTCTTCTAAAGACTTTATTTTCACTCGTTCTGAGATTAACATCAAAAACTTAAAAAGGCATATGGTCCTGATGGTATCCCTCCTGTGGTTCTTAAAACATGCTTTCGAACTTGTATCCAGTTTTGATAAACTCTTACGTCTTTGTTTCTACTTCGACATTCCTTTTCCGCTTGAAATGTTTGCTATTCAGCCTAGCCGAAGAATGGGGACGGGACCCCTATCAATTCAACTATCATCATATAGCTTTAACCTCTGTTCACCCCAAAATTTTCGAATCTATCCTTAAGAGGAAAATTGGAAACATACCTTAGTTGTTGTTGGCCAGAAGGACCTTAGTAAGGACGCTCTACTGCTGGTACACTTCATTTCTCTTCTCTCCTATCTGACTCTTTGGTCTTGGTCCTCTGCCCTTCGGAATTTTGATAAATCTTTTGGTGTAGCATTAGACATTTGGAAAGAATTCTATAGTCTTGTGTAAAGCTTTGATTACCCAACTTGATGAAGAACTCTTTCTGTTTCGTATCTATCCTTCTACGTAGCCTTTTCTCTCATTTCCTTTCCAGTCATCGTAGAC
>JABUQX010138940.1:7500-34532 GCA_015478945.1 Trachelipus rathkii | reverse complement strand
CAAATAGCTACGTTCAGTTTCGGAACGTTTATCGTGAAACGCTTTCGCGTGCGCCAGCACCAATATATATAACATATATATATATATGGGCGTAGGCAGGATTTCATTTAGGGGCAAAGGTTGGTGACATATATATATATATATAAATATATATATATATTTCTATATATATATATATATATATATATATATATATATATATATATATATATATATATACCCTTATAGGCCGTGCATAATAACAAATCTTACTCCATCAGCTTTATCAATATAAATGCTACTGCCATTCTGCTAGCTCTAGCGGAGAATATAAAAGCATAAAAGCACACGGCGATTTGACTTAAAGCCAATATGAAAACGAAAACACATTAAAACTATTAAAAAAATATATGTTTATAATATGTTAGTAATTAGTGATTACTTCTTCAGATATCTTTCGATTAGATGTATCTTTTTTTTTTTTTTTTTTACAGTTTTTCTACTAATAAACCCTTAAAAACGTCATCTGGCAAAGATCTAAGGTTCAGTTTTTTATTTCGCCAAGAATGGTGATTCACATCCTCATTTAACATGGAATGACCCATATAGCTATATATATATATATATATATATATATATATATATATATATATATATATATATATATATATATATATATATATATATAAATATGTGCATTAACGCGTTAAAGCGTTAATCCGTTAATTAACTCGTTAAATTTTTCGTTAACTTTTAACGCTTTCGTTAATTTCGAAAAAAATTAACGATCTATTAACGAGTTAAAATTTTCCACTAACCGTTAACGTAATTTACGAGTTTATAAAATATTTTCTTATCAGATTTTAAATTGTATTAGATTCATTCGATAAGAGATAAACTTTTTTTTTAATTTCTAAACGCTCCTCTCAATGGCTCAAAATGTGTGTTTATATTTACTCGGTTATTATCCAGTTTAGTAATGTTTAACACAGGGTTGGAAAAAGCCCGAGTTTTAAGGGTATGTGCTTACTTGCTGACACCACACCTCGTTCAACTATATTCTCTATGTCTTAATACTAGCACATTCCACCAGTGTTGGAAGCACGCACATGTCCAACTATTCCGAAAAGGAAGCGCTCTGATCCTTCTAGCTTATATCGCCCTACAGCTCTCACTTGTATTCCATCTAAGATCTTTGAAACCCTTCAGCAATTCTCACTTCTTAGACCATCTAGAATCTCATTCTGTTCTTTCGATCGCTAGTACGGCTTTTGGTGTTCAAAATCTACTGGCGATATACTCCTATTTAACCGATTTATGGCTTTCCGCTCTTAGGAACTTCTACTGGCGAACTTGCGTAGTGGCGCTTGACATATCAAAGCATTTGACCGGGTATGGCGCATCACTGCTCTCCTTTCCTTTTTTCTCCCTTCTCTTTGCTTACTTATGTCTAGCTTTCAAGTCGCTGAAACATCGGCTATGATTTTGATGGAGCGGCAGAGCTTTCTTCACCTGTCAATAATTGGAGTTCCTCAGGGTTTCGTCTCATCTCCTACTTTATTCCTACTTTTCATTAATGATCTTCTCACCTGCACATCTAACTCTATCCGCTCATGCCGATGACTCGACCCTTCATTCTTTTCAACTCATTTCAATTCTGCTCTTACTTCTTATCTAAATTTGCCTCTCGTCTTAATCTTTCCCGATTCTATTCTCGCTGCTAGAAGAATTTGCGGGTGGGGTCGTCTCAACCTTAATTGTGGATTCAATTCTTTAAAAACCAGACTTCTACAAATCTCCCACTCTAAAATACCTTCTAACTTTCCCCTATATCTCTTTTGACGGTTCTTTTTCGTCTCCTGTTGACAATATAAACATCCTAGGCCTTAACATAAAAAAAAATGTCTTGGAAACCTCACATCCCACGGTTGCTGGGGTGGCCTCAAAGAAACTGCGAGTTCTGTTTAGACTACCGAGACTTTTTCCTCTTCTCAGTTGCTCAGCTATACAAGGGTCTCATCGGCCTTGTTTAGAGTACTGTTCTCATATCTTGGGGCTCTGGTTTCACCGGCTTTGGAAAGGGTCGAGTCAAGCCAAGGCTTATAAACTTTTATGTACTTTCCAGTTCACTTGAACCTCTATCTTTGCGGCGCGATGTTGGTGCTTTATCTCTTTTCTACCATAGGCATCGCAGCGGCAGGTGTTCGAGAAACATACCGCTCGCGTACCACCACCACGCCCTAGTAGCACAGGGTTGCTTTGTATCTGCGCACGAGTTTTATGTAGATATTGGTAATTTCAGGCTAGTTTGCTGCGGTGTTTCCTTTTTTTCCTCTTCCACCACTGTTCTGTTTAACTCTCTTCCATCTTCTGTGTTTCCTGCTGAATTTCCCTCACTTTAAAGCCTGCGTCTATGTTGATCTGCGTTTGCGCTAGCGGATGAGATTTTGGCGTGCAACATCCCCACCTTGAATAGGGCTCTGCCCGTGAGTGGTGGTGATAACTGTAAAAAAAAAAAAAAAAAAAAAATTGAAAACGGTTAACGTTAACGATAAACGTTAATTACCGCTACATTTTTTACCGAAAAAACCTTTAATGATTAACGCCGTTAATTTTTTTGTTAACGATAAAAAATTAAAGACGTTAAATTTCTCATAATCGGTGCACATATTTATATATATATATATATATATATATATATATATATATATATATATATATATATATATATATATATATATATATATATATATATATATATATATATATATATATATATATATATAATATATATATATATATATATATATATATATAGTAGCTGCAAGAGTTTGATGAATAGCAGGGGCAGAAGGAATTGACTGATTATCTACAGAACTGTTGGTGCTAGGCATAGGTGATAAAATTGGATTTTGTGTGGGAGTTGATGTGCGTCGTCCCCTTTTTGCCTTACGAAGGCTAGGTGCATTTTTTTACTCGCTATAATCACTAGATGAAATGGTTGGTATATAATTGCTGGTACTAGGCATAGGTGATAAAGTTCAATTTTGTTTGGGAGTTGATGTGCGTCTTCCCCTTTTTGTCTTACGAAGGCTAGGTGCATTTTCTTCCTCGCTATCATCACTAGATGAAATGGTTGGTATGTAATCGACATCAAGGTCACTGTCGTACATTACTTCCAATTCAAGGTCATCATCTACATCTTCGTCCAAATCAAGACCACTTAGATTACTGAGATGTTGAGTTATTTCATCTTCTCTAAACGGACGTTGTGACGTCATTATTATTATTATTATTATTATTATTATTATTATTATTATTATTATTATACCTGGAGTGAAAAACAGTATAACACATTATATATATATATATATATATATATATATATATATATATATAAAATTTAATCTCCATGTAGCAACCACTAATTACTAAATACTACTATATATAATAACTTAATATATACTATATATATATAACTCTTATAATAATAATATATATATATAGTAACTTCTATATATATATACTCTATATATATTTTTTTTTTTTGTGTGCTTATAACATAAACAAATATAATCATAAATATAAACAAAAATCTAACGTTAACAGTTTGGAGTTTGTAACACACCACAGCACTTGCAATATAACCAGAATAAAAAGCCTACACTAGCAACACTGTGACCAAACACCTTCCGTTCACAAATGCTTAAGCTACACTGAGTGAGAGAGGGCGTACTTTTAGCTTTCCCCCAGATCATGTACTCATTTCCCCCCAGATTGCTAGAAAAAAACATATATATATATATATATATATATATATATATATATATATATATATATATATATATATATATATATATATATATATACAAAAGAACATATCTATACTATTCATATAAAATATATATATAAGTATATATGCATGATTAATAATATATATATATATATATATAATAACAACTTGAATAAATAATATAACAATATAATATATATATATATATATTATAGAGAAATATATATTGCTTGAACGCAAACTTGTATATGTGGGACAATAAACCCTTGGCTTGGACTAAATTTTTAATCTTAATTAATGACACATTATGATTTATTAATAATTAAAACATTAAAATTTCACTACTATTAGCTTTCGTCCGAGAATATATATATATATATATATATATATATATATACTATAACATATATATATATATATACTTTCTCTTTGCTATATATATATATATATATACATATATGCTCTCATATATATATATAACTGCTGCCTATGCTGCTGCTCACTCTTTGCCTATATATATTATATATTAATTTAATAGGTTTTCATCATCATCAGTGTTTGCACTCAATTGTTATTGTATCTTGATTTGCAGATCTTGCTAAATATCTTTTGCTTACCGATCCCTCTTCGAGTTCTTTAATTAATTTCTTTTCTGGCTCCCAATCACATTCTATGCCATTTCTTGCAATTTATAAAATTAGTATTTTTTGTCTTAATGCAATTCATAATGGAAAAAATTCTTTCTACACAAGCTGATGAATGTGGCAAGACTGTTAATGTTGTCATAAAATTAGATAATAAATCATATTTTGAATTTTGTAATCCATCCTTAATGTCTCTTAAAGTATACCAGTATTTGGGAATATTATCTGTAGAGATAGGAATATTAACTGCTGTTAAACGATAACTTCTCTACTGATCATCGAGATCATTCAATACGTTCTCTGGTACAATGGATAAAAAATGAGCAGCTAGTGGAATAATAGATGTGGGAGATAAGCGGATATCACAAGAAATTTTAGGATCTAATGAGTTTAGTTTAGATATTATAGAGTCTTCATCAAAAGTAAATCTCTCTCTTATTTGACTGGAAAGTTCTACCAAAAAGTTTAAACAATCTGTTTTAAACTTTATCTCAATACTTTCATGATTAAATAAATGCATTTGTTCTTAAATGAGCCAATGCTCTACCTCTTAGATAAACATCTTTTACATTTATGTAGTTATTTTTATTGCATGGATCTATATCTGATAATTTGCTGTTTATTATATATATATATATATATATATATATATATTTATTATATTATATATATATATATATATATATATATATATATATATATATATATATATATATATATATATATATATATATATATATATATAAAGAACATATGAAAATATATACTCTTATAACATATATATAACTATATATATATAAAGAACTTGTTAGCCAAAAGGGCTACATTATGAAATATCTTAAAAGGCTCATTTAGGCACTCATTTCGAAAACCCAGAAATTGATATTATGAAATTTAAGGCCCAGCAACCCAGGTGGGGTCAAAGAAAACCCAGATCTGGGTCATAAAAACCCAGCATTGGCAGCCCTGGTGAGAGATTTCGTAAATGAATCTTTATTCAAAAAGTACGATATTCAGAAATCACGCGGGGTGTGTTACACCCCGACCGTGTTCTAATTAATACACAAAACTGACATTTTCACTAATTAATTCAGTACTTCAGACAACAAACATAGCTTTAAACTAAAAACTAATATGATGAGTGTGACTCAAGCAAATATCAGCCATAAGCCATGAGTGTGACACGAAAGCCAATCGACTCTGACTGTGAAAGCCAATCCAGTGACTCTGCTTTGCTGGACAAACATACGCACGAGCCTGCATAAAAACTTTGCGCCTTATATATATATATATATATATATCATATATATATATATATATATATATATATATATACTATATATATATATATATATATATATAACATATATATATATATATATACTTGCTTCTGCCCCTGGCCCACCTTATTGGAGGGCCACACTCCTTCCAGGAAGCCGGCCGCCGCCACCGGGCGGTTCCACAGGTCGAGGAGAGAGGATATAGAAAAGTCGGCACAGGGCGTCGAGAATGAGTGGAGCAACTGCTCTATTGTATCTTGAGAATTGTGGCATCTGGTGCAAGTGGGAGGTGACGTTGTCTAGTTTAAATCTATGTTTATATTGCATGAGTCTGGGTGGTGACCGATCTGCACCGAGCGAGGTCCATTTGGCCTCTGGACAACGTTTCTTCTCTATAGGGAAAAGTTTTGGGGAGGGGGTATTTAATAAATTGTTATTTGGGCCGGTTTTGAAGGTAAGTGTTTGTTAGGTGGGTATGGATATGTGTGAAACATCATGACCCTATTAAGGAGGGGGAGCAGGGGAATTATATTGTAATTTAGCGATAGAATTGAGGCTGGTGAAAGAAGAAAGAGGGGGGGATTTTAGTGAGTCTTTGTCGAGGGGAGTTGGAGAGAATTGGTGTTGACAAGGATGGGTTACGGTCTTCTGATAGATTTGGTCCCCACCATCTCCAGATGTGTGGAAATGGGTAGGATGGAGGCTTCATCGTGTAAATGTTGGATTGGGGTGGTTTTTAGTGCAACCTGTGATAATTCTGAGGGGTTGTTTTGAGAGATTTGTAGTTTATTTGTGTTTGATTTTGAGTGCTGGGAACCATGCTGGGGATTTAGTCTAAGTTTTGTTCTAAGAAGTTGTTTATAGATAGTAGTGAGTGTATGTCTCCTGTCGCTGTCGCTGAAGTTGTGTTTGGAAAGGGTTCTGAGGGTGTTTAGTTTTCGTCTAGTTGTGAAAGTGATTTGGTCAATATGGCGGGAAAACGTCATGTAGGGTGTCGTAGGTAGTCCCTAGTATTTTTGGGGTTTGTTTAAGGAGGGGGTTGTTGTTTCGAGTGTAATTAAGGGATGGAGGGAGGATTGATGACGGTCAGTGGTTAAAAGGGTGTTTGAGGACTTAAGGGGGGATGCGGTCATTCTGTTGGTGATTAACCAGTTTTCTAAAGAATGTAAATATTCTTGGGTATGTTGTGTGGCTGTGTTTACGTCTGGGTGTTGGGAAATGAGGCTGATGTCGTCTGCATAAGTGATAAGTTTGGTGGAGTGGTGGATTGGGGTGGGCAGGTCTGCAGTGAAAAAGTTGAATAAAAATGAAGAGAGAATGGCTCCCTGTGGGACGCCGTTTTGTAATTTGATAGAATGGAAGAGGTTGTTTTTGCATAAGACTTTTGCAAAACGAGTTGAGTGAGAAATTGGAAGCCATTTTTTGTCATTATTTTTAAAGTTTCGATTTTTTGAATTAGGATGTGTGTGGGGATGGTGTTGTCGAATGCTTTGTCTATGTCTATTGCTGTGAGTATAGATCTGTGGGAAGATGATTGGTTTGGCTTAGTGATGTGTTGTGTGAGGAGCTGTGGTAGTAGGAATGGTTTCTTTAAATCCGTGTTGGAAGTCTGGGAGAGGAATAGATTGGGAAATTTTTTTTAATATTTCTCTAACAATTTACTGATGGAACAAAGCAGAGAATTGGAGGAGGGGGAGTTGGGGTCTTTTGTTGGTTTTAGATATTATGTATGCTTGTTTCCAGATTGGGGGGAATGTAGTTGAGTTGCCAAGATTTATTGAAGATGTCTATAATTAGGAGGATTACGTTTTCTCTTCAAGGTGTTTTATGTGCAGGTTGGATATGGAGTCCTGGGCCTGATGCTGTTGAATTTTGAGGTTTTTAATGGTTTCTGTTATCATGATTGTTGTGAATGGGGGTAGGGGTTGAGGTCTAGTTTGAGTTTTCTGAGTTGTTTTTGTTTTCCTATTATCAGGGTGTGTTTGGTTTGCGGGAGATCTTAGCTTAATGTTTAGCAGACATCTGATTGTTGTTTTAGCAGAGAAAAGGAGAGGGTTATTGGGTAAGATAGGATTCATTAGGATGGTGGGATTGTTTTCATTAATTTTTAATTTTTAATGACTTGCCAAGTTTTCTTATTATATATATATATATATATATATATATATATATATATATATATATATATAGTATATATATATATATATATATATATATATATATATATATATATGTATGTATATATTACTGCTACTTCTATAGAAACTAAAGCCGGATGCCCACTAGAGTTGGGCATACCGATATATATATATATATATATATATATATATATATATATATATATATATATATATATATATATATATATATATATATATAAACTTAAAAGAACAGTAGCAAGTTACTTATATTGTTAAACTTTTTGTAATAATTGTATAATTTCCAGAATATTGAGTATAATTCTATGAATATTCTCTAAATGTAGCTCTCATACCATGTTTAATCCACGATACAAAGCTAAATAACTTTTTCGATTCACGTTGTTTCGTGTACTTCAGATTGATTACGTTTCCAACTGGCCGCATTACCAATTCTTGAGTATTTGCACCTTTGAAAATTGGCCACTTCTAACTAGTCTTCTTCAGCTGTCAACGTCTTAAAGTAGTTTTGTTAAAGTAGTCCTTTATCATTTATAGATTTTATCATTAAAAGTATAAATCTCAAATATTTTGCATTTCTTAAAAGTAAAACAGTAATTTGTCAATACCAAAGGTTATGTAAAATTATTTGCAAGTTATCTAATAAACATTTACAAAAGATGAGTATATTATTTAGGGTAAAGCAGGAGAATCAACATTTTATGTAATATACACCAAATTATGAAATACAAAAAATTAGTTGCTGATCATGGTAAGAGTAAGTTTGGGAAATGATCATCCGTGCAATTTTACCAGTCAGATTTTCCACTGTTACGATTTCAAAAACTAGTAATATATATTCTGTACTTTATCATTTTTTATTCGATGTACAATCAAGAAAAGTTCATTAATCATTTTCTATTCAAAACACTTAATACTAACTGGTAAAAGAGTAACATACACCGGAAGAGCAAAAAAGTTGAGGCCACCTCCTCACCCCTGAATTCCTTGATTTTCAACTATATTCCACCAAAAAATGACCAGATATAACTTTTGGTGTTTAGTTTATCAAAATCGTATCAAAATTAAAGATTTTATTTTTGGGATAAAAATCTGGTAAACCTTAATTAAATTTCTGACACGCAGTAAATATTCTAGCCTGCTTTACAGAACCGATTAAAGTTCGTTTTTTTTATTGTAAGTATATAAGCTTCATTACAATATAGTCTATTTCATACTGTCCATCACGCAAACACTTTATTTTATATCGATGTCACAGCACTTTTTATAATAAAAAATAACATATATATATATATATATATATATATATATATATATATATATATATATATATATATATATATATATATATATATATATATATATATATACTATAACTAACTATATATATATATAAGCAGGTATAAAATAATTTTATTTCTTAAGAAATACAAGAGTTTTTCATAATGGGAGTTTACGTTTCGAGACTTAACACCTTAGTCTCCTTCAGAACTAAAAAAAGGAAAGACTTTTTAATGCGGCAAAATGAATGAAAATACACGTAAGCAAAAAACAAAATGGTGTCCTTCCACCTCATTATTATTTGAACGCTAAATATTTATATTTCTCCGTTATGAACTTCTTTGCAACAGGGCCAAAATTAAAAAAACCTTCTGACAAATTAAAATTACCTTTTGTAGAAATAAAAAAAAGATTCCATCAATTGATTCAAATATTTATTCATAGAGAGAAACAATAACTTAGCACCCTCCCAGTTAACAAAATGATCACTTTGAGACAAATGTCTAAAAATAGCATTGCTTGTATTACCCCTCCTGACTTCTCTATGTTGATCCAATCTAACTTTTAAGTCTTCAAAGTTTCACCAAAAGATTTTCCACATATAAGACACGGAATCTCGTAAACACCTCCTGTGACTTCCGATCTGGTAGTATTGTTCTTAACTAATAAAACTCGTAGGAGGGTCTCAGGGTGACTAAAAATTAGCTTGACATCAAATGTTCAAGCATAAACTTAATGTCAAGAAGCTGTGGTGAAAAAGGGACAATTTTTACATTTTCAATATTAAAAGGAGTGCGCATCCTTCATCCAAAAAAACTGGAGTAAGCATGTTTATATTTACGTTTAATTAGAAAATGAAAGTTCGAAACACAAAATTGATTTCTTGTTTAAGAAATGGAGGGTCACAGTAATAAAACGATCTAAGAAACATATAAATAATAATATTTTTGATATGCTGGCTTACGAAAGACCTTAAAAGATAAATTAGTACCTGTCTGAACTATTAAAAGATCTAAAAAAGAAATGCAATGGGGTTAAGTTATTTATTTGTAAAAGAAAATGTTCTTTCGGAAAAGTCGTAGGTACAACCGCAAGTACATCGTCAACATATCGCTTCCAGGAAGTGACCTGGGAATAGAGAGGGGCCTGTGGGAGGAGTTTGGTTTCAAAAAACTCCATATACAAATTAGCTACAATGGGACTCAAACTTCCTCCCATACTCGTACCAAATATTGGCGATAAAAGTTATTTCGAAAAGTAAAAACATTTTGGGACATACATATTTGCAAACATTTAATAAAATCATGAATGGGTATGGGAACCATATGTGGTATTAAATAATCAGATAAAAATTCTAAAAACTGGGGAATGGGAACAATAGTAAATAGACTAGTAACGTCAAAGGTAATCAAACAATGGTTATCTGGGATGGATCTGCCAATATTTTCTATGAAGTCTCTGGCATTCAATATATGAGAAGAAGAAACGGAACCCATTAAAGGGGAAAGAAAGGAAGCCAGCCATTTGTTTAATTCAGAAAAAAACATCACTACGAGACGAAATAATCGGCCTAAGTGGAACTCCTTCTTTATGAAGTTTAGGAATACCGTATAAATAGGGGAGTGCAGGGTTGGGAACTGAAACTTTCTTAAAAATATCGGCAGGTATTAAGGGTTTAATATATCTTTTAAATGTATATATTTGTGAGTTAGTAGGGTCAGAATTTAGCTTCTCATTGAGTAAATTTTCAATTTTATTTACGTAGTCTATAAAATTTAAAATAACCACACCTGCTCCTTTATCGGCTTTACGAATAATAATATCCTTATTTCTTTTAAGAGAGGAAATAGCATGTATAAATCTTTGTGGCAGGAACGCACTCGTTTCAATTAATTTTTTAACGATAGGAGGAAGTAAATTTTTATGTGAGCCAAAAGAAGACAATATTTTCAGTTGATTGAAAGGTGAGATACCCGTTGAGAATCCAAGTCCAAATCCCAATAACCGTGCTTCAAAAATATCTAGTTGATAGCTAGACATATTAGTAATATTTATGGTATTAGAAAATTTTGTCCACTGTGACTCTAAGCAAAGGTTATAGATCTTCTGTTGCAAATGTCTTTCGTAAAGAGAGTTAACACGTTTGATATCTTGATTAATTAAAAAAAATACCCCCATATAGGAAGTCACAGGAGGTGTTTACTAGATTCCGTGTCTTATATGTGGAGAATCTTATTTTGGTGAAACTTTGAAGACTTTAAAAGTTAGATTGGATCAACATAAGAGGAAAAGTCAGGAGGGGTAATACAAGCAATGCTATTTTTAGACATTTGTCTCAAAGTGATCATTTTGTTAACTGTGAGCATAGGTGGGCACGATAACGAAAAATGTTATCGCGATAACCGATAAATCGATAACGAAAATCTTATCATCGATAACCGATATCCGATAACTCGTGATAAAAATATCGCCGATAAGGCGATAACCGATAAATCGAAATTTTTATGTATTTCATTTTATTATAAATAAAATGTTAAAAAAAAACGACTTTGTTTTTAAGAAAATGTTAAAAATAAACTTATTACATCTTTTCACATATTTTATAGATTATAATATAAAATTTTCAGTTTTCTTTACCGACACGTACCCAGAAAATATGGGAATGTTGCTACTTGCTTTACATCAGTGGTCTTCAAAGTGGGGTACGCGTACCCCGGGGGGTACTCAAAGTCATATTTGGGGGTACGCCAAAGAAGTAGGCTCACGGTCACTTTCGAGTGTATGACCGTGTATCACGTGAGTGTGAGGCTCTCTCAATGTTCGCCGTGTCTTTTATTATATATATTATATTATTTTATGTGCATATTGTTATATATTATATTATTATATACTTTTTTTTTACAGTTGTCATCAACACTCACGGGCAGAGCACTATTCAAGGAGGGGTGTAGTACGCACAAAAATTCGCCCTCTAGCAATTGGAGACAGGCACGGGCGGACTTTAAAGTGAGGGAGTTAAATGCAGCAGGAAACACAGAAGATGGAAGAGAATTCCACAGAACAGAAGTGACAGGAAAGAAGGAAGCACCGCAGCGAACAAGCCTGGAGTTACCAATATCAACACAAAACTCGTGCTCAGATACAGCACCCCTTGTGCTACGATGGAAATTCGTAAAGATTGGTGGTACGCAGTAAGTTCCACTCGAGCACCGCTGCGGTACTATATTATAGTATATTAAGGCGGCCACACACATGCGTGAATTCGCCGAACTCCGCTATGTGTGGATGGTTTTGGGCGAACGTTCCTGGTTCGGCTTGGTTCGTTATATACACGAACGTTTTCCATCTCTTGTGGGTAAATTGACACGAATCAAAGGAAGCGAATGTTAAAAAATTACCTCCATCCACACATTCGTACAAGTTTGGGTTTATTTTGTGTTATCTTGTTGAGGGTTTCTAAAATCTTAGCCGAATCTAGATTCGAACACTCGCTTTTGCGAGAGGTAAATTAGGATGCAAGAGACTAGACTTTATCCACTGAGCTATGAATTTATATATATATATATATATATATATATATATATATATATATATATATATATATATATATATATATATAAACATATATCTAAGTATTTATATATAAATATATATTTATATGCTCTTATATATATATATTTATACATATATATATATATATATATATACTCACCTATATATATATATATATATATATATATATATATAACTCTTTCTCTTATATATATATATATATATATCTTATATATATAGCTATCTAAAATATGAGTAGATACAAATATTCGATTTTTTTCATTTTTAAGTAAAAAAAATATCCAACAAAAAAAAACTACAGTTGCAAGCTCCGTATCGTATCCTACGCAAATGATTTTCATTTTCCACTCCGAACTTCTGAAAACCAAATTTCGTTAAGTAAACGAATGTGTGTAGAGGTACGTTCGCCTTCGCAGGAGAAAACAAATGCAAAACGGCGAACGTTCTACGTTTAGTAGAGTTCTGCGAATTCACGCATTGTGTGGCCTTAGCCTATATTATGTTATATTATAGGCCTATAGGGGATACAACTTATAATTATTTTCGTCTTAGGGGTACGCGATCAAAAAAGTTTGGAGACCGCTGCTTTACATAACTTGTAAAACTTTGGATATCTTATTAAACAAATTTAATTTTTTTCCCTTTGCTTCTCAGTGTATTTTATAATAAAAAATTTTATTCTAATTTATGCTCTGATGTTATAGATTCTATAATGTATGTAAAAAGCCAAAGATAAAGGTTAATAAAGGATTTGAAATGAAATCAAAGAATGTTAATTACAATTTATCATTATAAAAATATAAATACTAGATTCTGGCCTTCTACAGCATTTGTATGTTCCCCTTCATAAACATGAGCATATTAAAAGTTTTCATCTGACAGAGAATCCCTCTTGGCTCTTTAGTTATCTTTGCCAAGGAGAACAATCGCTCCACCGCAGCGCTAGACGGCATTGCTGTACCTTATAAAGAGATGAGCACCTTTACCATTGTTTAAAAGCTAGTCTACGACAGGCTGTCAACGTAAGTTTACCCTGCAGCCACTTTATTTACAATGAGAGCAGCTTTACTCTCGATTGATCTTTGATGACGTTTAGTGTAATCACAGATGCTGAGTAGTAGTCCTTCTCTTTCATGTCCTCTCCATCGCTGCTGCTGGTACTGTTGGCGTTCTCGAGTTCAGGTACACTTGCTGTAACTCTTCACGCTATCTTCTCCATCAGGGCCTTGACTTCTGACTTTTTGGCCATTGTTTTTTCAAAAGAAATATAAAGCTTAGGGACTACATTCACTACACTAATAAGCGTAAATAAAAAAATCCCCGACAACGCTGGAAACGTATACTTTTTAAGTTTTAATTAAAAATGTTTATCATTATGACGCGCTGGCCTGGTAAGAGTTGCCAGGTTACGATTATCGTTATATAGATTTATATATATATATATATATATAACAACATATATATATATATATAACTGCTGTACCTGCATATATATATATATATATATATATATATATATATATATATATATATATATATATATATTTTTTATATATCTAATATATATATATATAACAAAAAGTATTGCGATACCCATTATTGATAAAAGATTTTATCTGGATACTTGGTCAACCGAGAAACCGTTATCGCGAAACTTTGAAGACTTTAAAGTTAGATTAGATCAACATAGAGGAGAAGTCAGGAGGGGTAATACAAGCAATGCTATTTTTAGACATTTGTCTCAGTGATCATTTTGTTAATTGGGAAGGTGCTAAGTTTTTGTTTCTCTCTAAGAATAAATATTTGAATCAGTTTATGGAAACTTTTTTTATTTCTACGAAAGGTAATTTTAATTTGTCAGAAGGATTTTTTAATTTTGACCCTGTTGCAAAGAAGTTCATAACGGAGAAATATAAATATTTAGCATTCAAATAATAATGATGAAGCCATTTTGTTTTTTGCTTACGTGTGTTTTCATTCATTTTGTCGTATTAAAAAGTCTCCTTTTTTTAGTTCTGAAGAAAAGACTAAGGTTTTAAGTCTCGAATCGTAAACTCCCATATTTTTTTTATAAAAAAAGACTGCATTTCCTTATATCTATGTTTTAATGGTTTTAAAATTACCTTGTTTTGTGTATCTATAGAGTTTGAGTTGTTTTAGAAAACTCTTATATATATATATATATATATATATATATATATATATATACCAGCATATCATATATATATATATATGCCTATATATATATATATATATATATATATATATATATATACATATATCTCCTGCTCATATATATATATAAACTTAAGATTCTTTCTGAACCCTCAAATCGATATTTAACTTGGAAAATATCAGGGAAACCCATTTTGGGAATAAACTGAAATTTGTTAACAGCGAAGCACATATTCATGTAGGCATTATTGGAAAGCTCTAAAAGGGAATATATATATATATCTTTCCTGCCATAATAGCATATATATATATATATATATATATATATATATATATATATATATATATATATATATATATATATATATATATATATAACATAACATATATATATATACAACACATCGAAAAGTTCAGGCATGTAACTAGAAAACTATAGCATCTACCCGGAAAATAAATAACATTTTTTTGATTTCAGGAGTAATTTCATCGAAGAAACTTAAAAAAAAATTATTTTATTCTAATATTAATAATAACATCTTAAATATTGGTAAAATATTACACCTCGCATTGTTACGCTTTGATTGACCAATTTGACCTTGAAACCTCTATCCATCGTTCTCAGTTCTCGAGGTGCCAAATAGCAATTTTTACGATTTGGAGAAAATATTATTTTTCTTTTATTAATTTTAGGGGTTCGAGCCGACGGAGGGACGTTCCCCCGTCGTCCCCGGTAGGCCGAGAAACCTCGACTCTCTATCGTTTCTTGTTTACCGGGGTATTCACGTTAATTTAAAAAAATCAGCTTATTTGGCAACCTTTGTTTAGCTCAGTCTTAGTAAGCGAGCATGTTCGATTTCTCATAAAAACTGTAATTTTTCAACATTTTTTAACAAATTTAATTTTTAAAAAGCGTTATTTTTATTTTTTAATTTCGGGGTAAAAATGTTCCCTGATTAATAAAATGATATTTATTTTCGTGTACCTGTTATGGTTTTTTTACATGACTGGCCTTTTCGGGATGCTGACCATATATATATATAATATATATATATATATATATATATATATATATATATATATATATATATATATATATATATATATATATATATATATATATATATATATATATATATATATATACGAATCGGCATAAATATTTAGACTGATGCGCAAGGTCGAGACATTTTGAGTTCCTATTTTTGTGAACAATATGAATTTAAAAGATTTATTCGAACTTTGTGAAAATGAATTTACAGCTTTAGCATTGTTGCAACATTTTCGTTTCATAGTAGTTATTAAAATATTAGAATTTCCTACACTGATGCCCTTTTTAATTATGTATTTCTTTGTACATAACGAAACAGTTTCAAGGGTAGTAACCTATTTAAATGTGAGTGAACCAACAGTTATAGATTGGTTTAATTTTTGCACGAGGCAGAGGCAGAAGGAAACAATATCTACTCGGCTATTTGGCGTTATGTGGCAAAGAAAGCATCCTAAAGATGAGAGATTTGAACATTTCCTAGAAGCTATAGCAAGGAATTATCCATAAGTCGTGAGTTGATTATTTATTAAACTTAAATATTATTAATTTTTTACTTAAAGACAAACTATCTAGGTTAGGTCTAGGTTTACGACAACGATGGACGACGCATTCGAGCATAGCGACCGGTATGTTGCGAATAACGCAAAGCAGCGTTGGCTCTAAAGCGTCGATGGGCGGCTTATCCACCCTGAATAGTGACTTCACGTAACCCCAAAGAATAATCAATGGTGTGATATCGCACGATCTAGGAGGCCAATTCACAGCTCCAAAACGTGAAATCAATTGCTCACCAAAATGATTTCTCAATATTTCCATCGTTTCTCGAGGTGTATGGCAAGTTGAAACCAAAGCTCACAGAGGCCGCAGGCTTCAATTTGTGGCAGCAAATATTCCGTTATCATGCAACGATATCGTTCCCCATTCACGGTTACATCAATGTTTACCCTTAGGGTAAACTTTGGTTACATTCTGTCGGGTCTCATTTTTGAAGAAATATTCCGCCACCCCAAAGATCACACCAAACTGTGAATTTCAAATGTGCCTTATCGCTGAACAAAATCTCGCGATAAACATAAAGGGATTTTCATCAGGCGCTTTGAACCATTCAACAGAAGTATAGCACAAACCTAAGTAGGGCGGCTTCAATTATGATTTGCCAAACAATACTGGAAAAAAACGGGATAGTTAGACCCGTATCACGCGTGGTTTGTCAAATACAACCGATTGTAAAACAAACCCACAAATGAATCACCCATTATATATGCACACACAAAATAAACGTAAGAGCAGTAGCCAGTTACCTATTTTACTGATCAACTTTTTTTTTGCAACAAGTTTATAATTGTGTGTTCCTTATTTTGAGTATAATTCTATAAATATTCGCTTAATGTGCTCGCATGCCATGTTTAATCCACGAAAGAAAGTTAAATAACTTTTTCGATTCACGTTTCGTGTACTTCAGATTGACAGCTTCCAGCTGGCCGCATTACCAATCCGTGAGTATTTGCAACTTTGAAAAATTGATCACTTCTAACTAGGGTGTCTTCGTAAGAATATCTACAGGTGTTATAAATGATAATAGTTGTCGAAAGTTAAGCATACGTTCTATCAAAGTTCTCTTCTTTATCATTGAAAGTACAAACCTTAAATGTTTTGCTTCGTAAAAGAAAAACTGTAGTTTACCAAAATCTAAGGTTATGTAGAATTATTTAAGTTATTTATTAAACATTTACGAAAAATTTACATATTTAACGTAAATCAACAGGTTATGCAATATGTCACATGGAACTATTAGATATAAAAAAAGAATTACTTTATGATCAGGGTAAGAGTAAGTTTACCAGTCCGATGTTCCATTGTTTCGCTTTCAAAGACGAGCAATACATCCTGTACCTTATCTCTTTATACGACGTACAATCCAGAAAAACATTTCGCAAGCGTAATCATTTTCCATTCAGAAAGACTAATGCTAACTGATACGACGGTAACACGCACCGGAAGCGTAAGCAAGATGAGATAGCCTCCTCCTTCCTGGATTTCCAACTATATTATACAAAAAAAAAATGGGGGGGGGAAATCATTTGGTGCTTTGTTTAAATACGGCGGGTGAACACGCACCGGAAGCGGAAGCAGAGGGAGATAGCCTCCTCCTTCCTGGATTTACACAAACTTATATATATACAAAAAAAAAAAGGGGGGGGGGGAAATCTTTTGGTGTTTTGTTTATCAAAATTAAAGATTATTTAAAAGCTAAGCTTTTTTACAAAAACTAATAAAAGTTCATAACAACTCGATATATATTTTTTGAATTTGCAAGCCCATTTAAATTTAGTCTATTTGATACTGCCCATCAGGCAAACCCCATTTACTTTAAATCGATATACTTCAAATCGCATTACTTTATTTTTATAATATACAAATGCTGAAAAAGAAATTAATACAAGACAAACTAAAAACAATAGTGAATTAATTACTAATATTATTGATTAATTTATTGTAACAAGTGTATAATTGCTATAATCTGAGGGATTGCGTTTTCCATTTTGAGGATAATTCTAAAAATATTCTATTTATTTGACTTTCTTGCAATCTAGATTGACGACGTTTCCAACAGGTCGCATTACCAAATCCTGAGTATCTTGACCATTGGAAAATTGGCCACTTCTAGAGAGAGTACAAAAGAATAAACTGGCAGTGTTTGGGTGGTGAGAGATTGTTGGCCATGCAGACAGGGGTCCCCCTCCCCCCGATTGGTAAGGAGGACCTACGTGCGTTTCTTCGTCGTGGCTTTAGATAGGTTCATGACCGAAGGCAGGATGTACCAGGCTGGGAGACCTCCCGTGAACTAGGTACGAGCCCAGAGGAGGCGGCGCGAGTTTGATGAACTCCTAGGTTCTGCATTACCGTGATAAGGCGAAAGAGCTAAGCTTTGTCATCGACAGGGCTGCGTACGTGGAACACCAAGTGCTCCCTGAACCGTTATGTCAGGAGTGGCTCGAATACTTGGGTTGCAAGGAGAAACGTGATATGCCGCGGTGTCACTGATGCTGTCTCTTATCGGCGTGGTCAGAAAGTAGAGACCCTGGCGTCCGCTGACGCTTGGATCACTATCGACTAGTTGAAGTGGGTGTTGGGCAGGGCTGCGGAGCCGGCAAATTTTTTTCCGGCTCCGACTCCGGCTCCGGCTCCATCATTTTAATTACCCGGCTCCGACTCCGGCCCCGGCCTCCAGCATTTTAAAATTACCCGGCTCCGACTCACGGACCCGCCTCCAGCATTTTTAAAAATTGCTCCGGTCCGACTCCGGCTCCGGCTCCGGCACTTTCAGATTGTTCGGCTCCGGCTCCGGCTCCGGCTCCGGCTCCGACCTCCAGTTATAATTCCTTTTCAATTTACAAATATGAAATCTATAAATTCTCTGTACATAATTTTTTATGGCTTGATTGATAAATTGAATGTTGTTAACATCTTTATTAACTGTGAACTAAAACTCCTAGAAAATATTTATATGGTTAAATAAGAATGGTTTAAGAAAAACAGAAAAAGTAAATAACTTCCACTTTCTTTCCTTAAATATTTAACCCTACATTTCCTCTTCGAACGATGAACTTGCCTGAATATTTACGTATAATAATTTTACTAAAAAGTTTTTTTTTTTTTTTATTTTTTTAAAAAACGGAACAAAAAAAAATAATTATATTTTAGTTTTCACCTTAAAGTTCAAAATATTTCCTCTTTGAACTACAAGATGCTGCAATACACTGAACGTATTGTAATTTAATTTATTAAAAACGATTTTTTATTTAAAAAAAAAAAAAATATCATTATAACTTCACCTTTCCTTCCTAAATTTCAAAATAAGTTCTCTTTGAATGCTTGCCTTATGCATATGCACCATAAATTTTATCCAAAACAATTTTTCTAAAAATAAAACTTCTTCAATAAAATCTACCTTCAGCGATCTCCTAAGACCCAATTTTATTACTTTTTAAAGCAGAAAATAAGCACTCAACACTTCACTTGACTAGGAGAGAAAGCTGTTAATTGTGTAAGCCGCATCTTGAAAAAATTTTAGGGACTAGCATTAGGGAAATCCTCTTTATAACTGTTATTCTTGATTTCCGGGATTGAATTTTTATTATTTCATCTAATGCCTTGTGAATTCTAAATTGTATATTTTCTAGAGGATTTTTAGCGGTTAAAGATCTTTTACTGAAGATTGTGCTTTTTTCAGTCGCTTTTCTGCATGCTCCAATTGGTTAAATTTTACCTTCTTCTGACAAGATACCACAAGGGAGGCATTCCTGAAAACTGCTGAACTATCGACTCCGACCCAGATTTCTCGATAGTTTTATTCATCTTGTCCTAGGTCACAAAGAACATTCCTAGCTTTAATATCAGATCTTCGGTTCTAAGGAAGACACTGAACTGTGGGACCAACAAAGCTGGGTCGACAAAAATTTTTTGTTTTTCAGTTAAACATTCTTTCCTTCTTTCTATTGAATTTATGTTCATTTGATAAAATCCATTATCTATAAAAAGAAAAAAAAATTCGCAGTCAAGACTTCTGATTGAAAATTTTTTGATTTGTTCGATTTGTTCCCACTAACTATCCGAGAGAGAAAGTTCAGGCGAGTACCAGCAGCCATCATAATAATATGGTCTTTTAGTTGCAAAAGGCCTTTCGCAGCAATAAGACATGTACTTTCCTCCATCTTATCTCGATCTAAAGATTGAAACTTTCCAGCTTAACGCTTTAGACCTTCCATTTAATATTGGATTCCGTTGCTTTTGCTGTTGTTTTGCCATTGCTCTTATAAGATTAACTGCATGATGAGTATTGCGGAGACAATTACGCGCGCTGCTAACATAAAGTATGAACTCCACCACCTTCTGTGTGACAAGCGTAATGTCATCGGACATAGTTTTATCATGGTTTTATCAAGTTCTTCTTGAAAACAACTTTTCTTTCTTCGTATTTGACATTTCCAATAAAATCAAATATTCACACTTACCGCGTCCGGTTCCTCATTTCTCCATTGTCCTTACTCTAATTTTTTGCAATCCTCCACGTTGATCATGTTTGATCGCTATCCGTAACTAAGCTAAGATACTTGGCTTACTTTTGATGACCCATCTTCTCTTTTAAAACGTCAATAACAAAGTTCTCGGATATGTTAGCTGAATGTTGCGGATTTGGTATCTTTACTGCTAACGTATTATTAATATTGTTTTTGGTCTACGCCCACAATCTAATATTAATAGCACAAATATTTAAGCTATGCCTTTGTTCAATAGCATCTGATTTTTTAAATGCCAAAAAGCGCCTTATTAACAATTTTTTAGTTTATTTTTTTTGCTTTTAAACGGAGGCTTCCCTTAGAACTGTTTTTCGAATATTTCCCGGTCTAAAGGGAACTTCCAGTTTCGAAGTCATGTCTCCACATAATGCTTTAAATCCCGCTCTTGCAAAAAATCCTAATTTAAAATTTTCATTTGACATAGAACAGAACAAGTTTTTAACAAAACTGAAACTGCTCATTCCACTTTAGTGTGAGTTTTCAAAATTAAAGGTTCTCATCCTGAACAGCTTTTCTTCACCTTTCTTTTTTAACAATTTCCACACGCTTTGGATGAGAGCGTTTTAAATGTCGCGTTAATTTAAAGGATTCTCAAGAGTACAGAAGTATGTGCCTCCATGAGTACTGGTAGTTTGGCTCAAACTCTTTATAATCATGAATCGAAACTGACCTGTTTGCCACTAACTATGTGTGTAACTATTTCATTAATTGACCAATATGTTAAGTACTTCTATCTTCAGAGAGAACTAAAATAGTTCAAGTACAGAGCGTGTTCAGCCGTTTTTTGGTTTAGTTGACATGATTTTTTCTAAAGATAATAAACTTAATTAATAAAGTTACTTTTAGAAGTATAAGTTTTTTTTAGTTTTGAACAATAAATAAACATAGCTATTTAAAAAAAAAAGTGAATAATATATATATATATATATATATATATATATATATATATTAATATACTATATATATATATATATTATATATATATATATAGTTATATATATATAATTATATTATATATATATATCCGCTTAATCAGAAAAAACACTTTTAACTCAATGTCCCAAACTATAGAACTATCTAAGGATTGGAGGTGACTGTCTGCAATAAGATTATTATAATATAATATATATTTATATATATACTAATATAATATATATAATATTATATATATATATATATATATATATATAATATATATATATTAGTGATCTGCAGATGTCTTTTTTCGCATCCGCGGATGCGGCTGCGGATGTTTTGATTTAACATCCGCGGATGCGGAGTTTAATATATATATATATATATAATATATATATATATATCATACTTTATTATATATATATTAATTATATATATATATAATATATATATATATCGAGTTTTAAGCCACAATCTATTATATAATTTTTACCAGGGTGCGGGACGGGACCCAACTTCAAATGGACCCCATCAACCTTTCTTTCCCTAACCTCCGACCTTAATGAAAGAGATTTTACATGGATTTATTATACTTTTTTACACTTCAGTATTGAATCAATATGGAAGTTGGCTTGAGAGACACAATTGTTCTTTCTGCCCTTTTTTCTGGTTGATAGTCCTGTTTTATGTTGCATATATCTTTATAGACAAGCATTTTCTTATATTCCATGTCACTTTTCATCACAAGATTCGTAGTATCAGGCCAGGTATTTTCCTTCAATTTTACTAAGCGAGGGTAAACGATTTTTGCATTTTGTCCGTGTTAATTAACACTCCACCAATGATAGGATCTTCATTTGATTTCTTGTAATCTAGTCGTTTTTCTTGTGATAGTTTTCCCAAATATTTGGCACTGCATCTTTTGGATAATGCGCTGTGTTTTCTTCATCACTACTGGACTGTATGAAATCTTCCAGTGAATCTGTTATTGATTTACTTGATGAAGGTTTGGTTGTTATATTTCATTTTTTTCCTTTTAATGGATGGCTTAATTAATAGACTGTCGGATTGAAGTTTTCCTTGCAAGTTTACTCAGCGTGGGTAAAAAATTTTTTGATTAACTTTCCCACCAATCATATTTTGAATCTAATCGTTTTTTCTTGGTGATAGAGTTTTTCCAAATCATTTGCACTAATCTTTTGGTAATGCGTGTTTTCTTCATCACTACTGGGACTGTAGAATTCTTCCAGTGAATTCTGTTATTGATTTACTTGTAAGTGTTGGTTCAGTAGATTTTGTTTTTTCCTTTTATATTGGGGTGTGGCGAATTAATAGACTGTCGGATTGAAGTTTTTCAACTGCCAACACAAAGTAACGATTTAACTTGTTGTAATATTAATCGTTACAAAAAAACTTGCTTTAATAACGGGGAATCCAAGTAAGTTGCAATAGTATTTAAGGTCATTAATTCCACAGAACTAAAGCGTTTTTCTACTCTAGTTTTATATTACATCTTTCATTCTTTTAAAGCCGTCATTCATTTTCTCTGAAGATGAGTTTAAAATGCTTCCTTATCGTTAGAAATTAATGGTAATTAATAAGATGACAAGAAGCTTGTAGCAGGCGCTGATTTTTTTGTAAGTATCTTCAAAATCGGTTTGTCAATAGAATTAATGCAGTTTGTATATGCTTTTCATATATTCCACTTTAATAAGATTGTAACTGTTGACAGAAGAAACTGCGTACGAGCAAGAATGTACTTTGAGCGAATACTTCTTTCCATCATATGAGGTGTTTATACTATTCCGGGCGAGTTGTGGAATGTTTTGACTTCATTAAGTACGGTTGGACGATAATCAATCGCCGTTTTTTGAATTGCCTTCAACTCATTTACATTTTCATTTTCTTTCAGATTCGATCCTTGAAGGTATTTTAGTTATAGAAAATTCTTTCTATCAAACTCGACATGAAACATCGCGCAACATCCGCAGGGGGGCAAAGCCCGGACTGCGGCATGCGGATCTTATAATGTGCGGATCTTCGCGGATGCGGAATGCGGATCGGATTGTTACTGCATCACTAATATACTATAGTATATATATATATATATATATATATTATATATATATAAATATTATATTATATTATATATTATTAAAATTGTATCTATGCGAGTAGAAATTTTATAGATACAACCTTAATACCATCGTAGTTATTATATTTGAATTAAGAATAGTAAAATTTACGACAGTTAAACTGAATTAATAAATGTTATGTGTTTTAATGCATAAAAATAAATGGAATTATCAACCTATGGTGAAAGGAACATAAAAAACTTACTTGTTGAAAAACTGAAACTTTTTATCCTAGTCCTGATTTCGGATTTGAAATTGTTAGTTTCAACGCCGGTGTAATTAGTGTTAATACCACCGGCCACTTAGTATAGGTAGAAGATAATTCCTTTACGCATCGATTGACTATTAATTTACGAAGATAAAGTTGACTTGAAGATGAAGCGTTAGTTAAATGAAAAAAAGCGTTACAATGCACTCGATAAAGTTACATTTAATATTCACGTATTATAAGGCCTTAGTGATTAAAGTTTTAACACTTTTTTTTAAACGTTTAACACCTTGTGCAAATATTATGAAGGGAGTTTTATATAAAAGCATCCACTTCTTTCGAACGACAGAAATTACTAAATTTTTTCAGCAAAATGCCGACAGAGGACCAAGATTCATCTACGTAGATAGGTCGTTAAAACCGGTTAACAAGCTTTGATTTTGAATAACTATTTCAGCATATCAAACCAAGCAAGTTTTGAGAACCACAAAGAGTCTATCCTGGCAGCACGACTTCTTATTGCTATGCTTAGAGAGAACAAAAATAACATCTTTAGAGGGAATAATTATGGTTGGTATGAACCGAGTTGAAGGGAGGTGGAGAAGGAAGAATTGCAATCGTTAAGAGTTGAATTAGAGGAGGCAAAGGTTTGAGTGAATAGTTCAGCTTTAGCAGAAGGTAATCCAGTATTGGCGCTGTCAAGAAATAAGAGGAGTAAAGAAGGAAGGAGCATAGCAAGAGTTTACATTTCTTGCAAACTGCTGAAAGAGAGTGAGGTAGAATAATCAGAATGATCCTTACCCTTTCTTCGGAGAAAAGTTTTTAGGATCACAAAGAATAATAATAGATTTTCAGGAATGAAGTGTAAGAAATATAAGTTTCTGAAGTTTAAAAGCGACGGTAATCCTTGAATGCAGCGAGTCCTACATCGTACAAGTAGAATTAAACCAAGATTTATTAGTTTCAGTTGAATTGAAAGTAAATTGTCTGTATTCCCCTACGCCATAGAAAATCACCTCGGTCGTGTGATATACACACTCCGAGGGACACCCACCAGCACCCCACCCCAACTCCCACCGAAACAGTAATGATTACATGGGAAATCAAAAAAGTTAGACCGTAAATCCGACCAGTTAGTTACCCAGCAAAAAATTCCAGTAGGTTCCAGTGGGTTTTAAGACAAATTATCTTAAAACCCACTGGAACCTACTGGAATTAAAACCCACTGGAACCTGGATTTTTTTGCTGGGTAACAGTACCAAAGTGTCAATAATGTCTTATTACTCTTATTACCGAAGGAGGAGCCTGTTCCTGCGGAAGACTTGAAGATATAGGACATAATATAGAGATAAGAAAGTGATCGGAACAGAAGTGAACAGAACAGAACAGAACAGAACAGAACAGAACAGAACAGAACAGAACAGAACAGAACATAACAGAACAGAACAGAAGTGAACAGAATTTAACAGTATATGGATAAGGATTGGAAGTTGAGTAAAGATTTAGAATGTTGTTATTCCCCATGACAATACAGGGATAAAAGTAGGGAGTTACACCAACTGTTCAAGATTATTCTAAATACAGAAGTGGTAATCGAATTCACCAGCTTTTCATTCATCACTTGAGGAGACCTATTGGCGATTCACACCTGTAGTTTCCTGTTCACTCTCTACTTAGTTTCATAATGTCTATATCTCAGGAATACTCCCGCAGGCTGAAAGCTCACTTCGGCAACAAATATCGGTATTATTGGCACACTTTGTACTGTTTTAGCAAAAAAATCGTAGTAATTTTAACCTTCAGCCCAGGTTCAGTGGTTTTAAGATAATTTGTCTTAAACTACTGAAGCTACAATTTGCTGGTATTCTTTGACTCCCTTAATATTGAGTGAGGTACTGGTGGTGCTCGTCTGAACACTGAAACAACTAAATGCTGGGTTTATTGTACGATGACGCTGTCAGAGATACCGTCGCTTTTAGGCACTCGAGCACCTGTTTCTTTTACTTCTTCCTGAAAATCTATTATTGTAACATTGATCTAAAACTTTTCTCGAAAGAATTGGCTGGTTGGCTCTTGCTTACTCACTCAACCTGCTGACGGCGTAGTTTTGCTGTAAGCGAACTATTCACTCAGGCTTCGGCTCATACCACTCGGCTGGCTGCTGTCTCTAGATGTTATTTTGTTCTCGCGCAGCAATAGAAGGCGTGCTTTACCATGATATTTGCTCAAGCGAACGGCTGCTGGTTTCTTCTGTAATCATCTTTGGCTACCGAAATATATTCGCAACCTGTAACAGGGTTGGACTCAGCATTTCTTTTATTTTAACGCTGCGGACCTGGCTAACGGAAGTGAAGCGTATAAATGCTCCCCATTGCCAACAGTTTTCTTTAAGTCTTTCAAATCTTGGTCTCTATTTCGGCGACATGCTGATCTTTTGGTAGGCTGCCAAAAAGTCTTCGACAAAGTCGAAACATCTTCTGGTTTCTTTCGGTGGCGCAGCTGTAATGAGCAGCCGCCATAAATCGCTCAAAAATCTGATGATGACATTCCTCGGGTTGCATCGCGGCACTTTCTGTGTCTTTGACATAACATTCCCATGCGGCTGACTCGTGACGTGATGTCCCCACTGTGTATATACCTGGCATCTGTCGGTTGAAGAGACATAATCATTTATATACTGCTGCTGCTGTAACGCTGCTGCCTTTGCTGCTGCTATATATAACAGCAACAATATATATATATAATATATATATATATA
>JABUQX010138940.1:0-2500 GCA_015478945.1 Trachelipus rathkii | reverse complement strand
TGTAGTTTTTCATTCGCGGTCTATTTCTGATTATGTAAATATTTTTTGATGAAGTACAGTGTTTGAATTCGCAGTTCTCTGTGTCCCGCTTTCAAAAAGGTTGTTTAATTTGTATATATATCTAGTACAAAATTAACGTAAATCTACGGAGTTCGCCTTGCGAATTTCAACTGAATGATTATGAGAACTTCCTTATTCTTAGAAAAAGGGTTTGTAGGTTTGAGGTTTCTTTGTATCAAGAAGTCATGGTGAGTGTTGAACTCTTTTTCTTTTACTCTTAAGATGTTACCTCTATCTGAAACAATCGAACCGAGAGTTGCTATAGTCCTGGAGAAGTTTCTTATATGGGCAACTTAACTTGCAACGAGACGATAGTTCTGCAACACTGTTGATCACCTCTGTTGTATCCGACGTTTTTTTTTATTATATGCACAATCCATCCCACCTAGAACGTATACTCTTATGTATCGTGCTCTCCTGAGCGTTTAACTTAGATTATTATTAAGAGAGGGTGAGAGTTTGTTGGATGATAGAGACTCGATCGGCTCTGCAATTTGCAACAGGGAGTCGAGTCGTAACACCCCCTTTAACGTAAAATCACTCACACCTCTTCCCTGTAAACATCGTAGACTATCGTAGATTACTAACATTTTGACGTTACAAACATCTACAATACTAATTAACTTCATTCCTCTTCTTTCATAACTAAGATTTACACCTGTTGCATGCTATCTCTGGCTTCCTTCTATCTAAAGGTACTCTGATACACTATATCAGGACGCTGAGATTGTTGCATGGCTCGGCGGGCGTAGGGGGTTTTCTCGATCCCCTTCAGGGATCTGCTGTTGACTCTTCTCTTCCTGATCGAAAGTAGAAACGCGTGATTGATTGGTCTTTCTTCAATCATTCGTATCTTCCCTACATGTATAATCACTACAGTTATTGATAAACTCACTTACATGTTATTATCTAAACTTATCCATGATATTTTATGACACAAATACTATACTATATTGGCCAGAATTCCTTGTTCCGCTTTTCACCTAAGAGATAACATTATCAGAGGGTGACGAAGGGGGATGAGGGTTTTGGGAGTGAATGACAAAATAACACCTCAAAATACAGTCCACTATCCTTTTTGAAACTTTCTTCTATGATTCTAATTTGTCATTTCACATTGTGGTCCGTTAGAACCGGATGGTAAAACTATAATTTAGCTTGCATTTGCAATGAAAACCTGCACCTAAGCAATCTCTCCAAAACACATATATGAAATTATATATTTCATTCACCACTCCTAAGAGACCTTCTTCGCAAGTATTATTATTATTATTATTATTATTATTATTATTATTATTATTGTTATTATTGTTATTATTATTATTATTATTATTATTATTATTATTATTATTACTGCGAATGCGCTTTCATATGTTTTAAGGAAGCTTGATGGTTTCTCAGTGAATTTCGTATATTTTAGCTTTTTTCTTTAGACCATATTCTTTTTTTTTGTATATATTTCACTCTTGCAATTGCAATAATTGGGTACCAGGAGATATAAGGAAAGGGTTCTATTTTTTAGCGCATTTAAAGCAAGGCAGTGTTTTTTCGCTATATTTTTTGTGTTTCATATCTTTCTTTAGTTTCCTTGTCCCTTATTTATATACATAGTTCGCTTGCAACCTTTGCAATTGGGGATATAAGGAAAGGGTTCTATTTTTTAGCGCATTTAAAGCAAGGCAGTGTTTTCGCTATATTTTTTTTGTGTTTCATATCTTTCTTTAGTTTCCTTTATATACATAGTTCGCTTGCAACCTTTGCGACATTGTAGTATATTGGGGATATAAGGGAAGGGTTCTGTTTTTTAGCGCATTTAAAGCAAGGCAGTGTTTTTTCGCTATATTTTTTGTGTTTCATATCTTTCTTTAGTTTCCTTTATATACATAGTTCGCTTGCAACCTTTGCAACATTGTAGTATATTGGGGATATAAGGAGAGGGTTCTATTTTTTAACGCATTTAAAGCAAGGCAGTGTTTTTTCGTTATATTCTTTTGTGTTTCATATCTTTCTTTAGTTTCCTTTATATACATAGTTCGCTTGCAACCTTTGCAACATTGTAGTATATTGGGGGATATAAGGAAAGGGTTCTATTTTTTAGCACATTTAAAGCAAGACAGTGTTTTCGCTATATTTTTTTTGTGTTTCATATCTTTCTTTAGTTTCCTTTATATACATAGTTCGCTTGCAACCTTTGCAACATTGTAGTATATTGGGGGAAACAAGGAAGGGTTCTGTTTTTTAGCGCATTTAAAGCAAGGCAGTGTTTTTTCGCTATATTTTTTGTGTTTCATATCTTTCTTTAGTTTCCTTTATATACATAGTTCGCTTGCAACCTTTGCAACATTGTAGTATATTGGGGATATAAGGAAAGGGTTCTATTTTTTAGCGCATTTAAAGCAAGGCAGTGTTTTTTCGCTATATTTTTTTTGTGTTTCATATC
>JABUQX010138939.1:0-24977 GCA_015478945.1 Trachelipus rathkii | reverse complement strand
TTTCGTTTTCCGAATGATGCGTTAGATAGTTCTAGCAAAGAAGTTCAGGGCAGTCACGTTTCGGGTAGTTTGGATGATGTCAGTGGGGAGTCTAGCGAGGCTCATTCATGTCTGAACGTTGGTCATGTTGTGGAGGTGATGACAGTTCAGGGTTTATCGGGGCACGAGGGTATGGATGATGATGGTTGGGATCCATCTTGGGTGCTGCCAGAGTCGGTAGTTCCGGGAATCGTGCAGCGTTTTGAGTCGGAATGGGGAGGGATAGAATCGGGAGAGCCCGAAGTTTCGGAGCCAGGGATTGAGGTTATGATGATTAAAGTCATGCCATGGGGTACAGAGGTGGAGAAGTGGGAGTCTGGAGCTCTGGAGCCACAGATTGAAGTTTCGAATAACGGAGTCGTGATGTCGGAGTCGGGAGAGTCAGAAGCGCTGGAGTCAAAAATCGGAATCGGGAGCACCGAGCTTGTGTTATCGGAGTCGGGAAAATCGGAGTCGTTGGAGTCTGGAGTCGAGCTGAATTATGGAACTTTCGGGCGGTGGTTTCCGGGTGGTGAACTATGGTGTGAGTCATTGTCTTGTTTCCTGATCATCGGTCTCGTTTATTTTTCATTGCATTATGGTTGTGACATCTTCTTTTGGTATTGGGTATGTATACATTTGTATATTCTCGTTTCATTGGGCTGATGAGTCTTCTTACGTGATCATCTTGGTATATCTTGCTGTTGCTTTATAATGTTGTCTTTCGCGAAGTGCCGTTTTTTTATTTGTTTTTCGTTTTGGTGCTTACATGTTTTCCAGCTTCCTTCCCCGTGAGTGTTGCTATGGTTTTGTTTTTCCGCGTGTTGGGCGTCGCCGATTTTGAGCCAATGTATGATGGTCATGGTGTATTTTTTATTGCCTCAAGTGCCCCGATTGGTATGTTTTTGTATTTCCCGTGAGTGCTATTGGCTTGCTTTCGTGTACTGATTGATATGACCTTAAGTCAATAGTTTCCCGTTTTTTGTTTTTTCCCCCTTGTTATCGTTTTTTGATTGGCCAAGTTACTAAGGTTTCATGTTTTTATTAAAGTCCAGTGTTAACCTTGTGGTGTCTTTTCAGAGATGTCCTCCGTCATTGGTGAAGCGAAGTCTGCAGCCGGAATTGGAGAAACAGCGAGCCCAACTTGTTCTTGAAACCCACCAGGAGGTGGCGCAAATCCCGGTGGAGGGGCGGATCGAGCTTATCAGGAGCCCTCCTCGCCGCGGAATTAATAAGTTAAAATTAATGATGGCATTAGTAGCAGGAGCTTTTGGTGGCCTTCTTTGGCCGTCATGTATACCACCATGGAGTACTGATTGCAAGAACCATGAAGTCGGGAATCGCCGCGTGTCCAGATGTCATTCTCGAAGACTTATTATATTGTGATGTCATGTATTATCTTATGTTGTATAAAATTGTAAAAATTATATATATTTTTTTTAAAAAAAAAATAAAAAATAAAATGAAAGCTACCTATATACATGGTGCTCTAAAAAAAAAAAAAAAAAATAAAAAAAAAAAAAAATGATTATTATGCCCTTAAGTGTTTTCTTGTTGTTATTATTTATTATACCAATTATTTATGTTTACTGCGGTGTTGCCGGTTCCCAAAGAAATGATGAATGGGCGGGGAGGGCACTGAGTGAGAAAATGAAGGGTTTAAGGGATAGGTTAGTGTATAGTTTTAGTAAAGATAGTATTTTCATCATAGGGCCTTTATGTTTTGTTTTCAGCTTTGGGGTTTTATTATTATTATTATTATTGTCATCTTTATTACTTTTTCATCATTTTAGTGTTAGTTTAATTATCATATATTTCATCTTCTTTGTTTCTTTTTAAATTTAAAGTGTAGCGTAATATGTTAGCGAGACAGTCGCGATAGGGATCCTGTGTGACCTTAAATAAAATATTAAGAGCGCTGACGGAGTGAGTGGCAAACAGTGTAAAGGAATAGGAGTCCTAGGAAATTCAAGTTTCCACCCCTTTGGGTAAGTTATGAAACTAGTGGACGCACTGTATGTAGGAGTTAGGTTAGATAATGGGGCTAATAAGTGTTTGTCTGTTGCAGGTGGAACCAATTACGGGATTTCCATTACGAACTTATCAGGGAACAATTGACCGTTAAGTGATTTACCAACTTATCAAGGAAGAATTAACTGTTAGGAGATCTAATAAAGGATTTCTCAACAACTATTGAGCGATTTCTCAGGAAGATCATTAGGGGCTTCTTCTAAAATTAGTGAAGGAAGCTCGCGAACCAAAGCTGTTCCAAATATCGAAGGAACGAGTGCGTGTATTAGCGCCTAACTTCCGCGGAAATTGCCGCGGAATCAGGAAACATTGACAGTCATCCCACAACTGGGCAACGAGATTGGAAGCAGAGTTATATCGAACTCTGCCATATTACGGCAACATCGCAGTGGGTCGTGCACCATAGGGGACGCTTTGGGTGGGCATTTCAAGGGTATCACTGGCACGCCTATCTTAGTTTGTAATATATGTTATTGTTCTTTAGCGTATGATTCTCCGCAAATTGGCGGCTCTAAGTTTGAAGTTCACGTTTGTTGTTCAGTTGAAATTATAGTCTTGAATTGTCTTCGTTTCTTATTGTCCCCGATAATACTGAAATAGCTTTAAGGAAAAAGGCCCTTGTCAATCAAGGCAACACAAGTAGGGAAATTGTTCATTTAGCGACTTACTGCGTTGGTAAACTAACTGGCTTCCACCGCCGTGAAAACCACTAAAAGAGTTGCCCTCACCAGGGAGAGGGGTACAGCCGACCGGGTGAATTCACTGAGTCAGTGGCCCCGGTCCGGACGTTTAGGGTCACGGGAACATCCCCGAAAGGTTGCCCTTGCCAAGGGGAACGGGCGCGGTCGAGCGAAGTCGGGCCGGAGACGACCCACGCCGAGTTCCTCGGAGTCGGGAACGGACGGGCAGGGAAATCGTGGTGCTTCACTCCCTTAAGGGAAGTCGGGAACGGGAAGGGAACAGGCTAAACCTACGTCCGTTTTCCAGGAATCGGGCGGCTGGAAAAATCCACCGGGTACTTCACTCGCGTAAGGGATCGAAGTGGAAAACGGGAGAGGGGCGGGAACAGGGTTAATCTGTCAAGAGGTTGGTGTCAAACGAAGTTTATAGTCACGCAGACCAGCGAACATAATCAAATACCTATCCAGATCAGACAGTGATGGCTGGCGGTTGGCGAGTATCACACGTTGGAGCTTCACCAACGAATTAACGGGAGGCTTAGAACCCCTCCGCCTCATCCGCGGCGGCTGCGAAGGTTGCTGTGTCGGATTCGCCACAGTATATATATATATATATATATATATATACTACTCTATATATATATATATATATATATATATATATATATAACTCTTTACTGCTACTATATATATATATATATATATATATATATATATATACCGTCAAATGGGAAAAAACTTTAGACGATTTTTTGGGAAAAATGCTTGCTAAAAATCACATTTCCATAATATGATTTTAATGCATTGCTGAATGAAAATGTAAGAAAAGCATACAATGACCTATTTATCTAAAAAAAATAATTTCAAAAATGTTATGTTGAAAATATTTTTGGAAGCATTTAAAAAAAAAAAGTGCATTTGGGGGAAAATGAAACACCTTAATTTTCAAGGTTCTTGATGCTGCCCTAACACTCATTTCATCTTGGATGTTAACCATAGACCTTAAGACATCATCCTTTATTGCACTGGAATCTTTTTGTACCTTTTACTTGTGATTTCTGGCCATATTTAATGAAAATATGTAAATCTTATTATTTTTTTCAATTGCAGTATTTTTTTGTATGAAACATTGGTATAAATGATTATAAGCATAAATGTATTTAAAAAAACTGATTACAGGCATTTAACGGGGAAAAAATATCATTTTGCTAAATTTGTTCATTTCATCATACCTATTGTTTCATTTTCCCCCACTTTATAAAAATAATAATTTCTAAGAAACTAAATGCAATTATTTAAAAGTTTTAATATCATTTCTTACATTAGTCTTTACCACATGCAATGTTAAAATTTTGAAACTCTAGCTTTGGTATTTTTTGTTTTAGAAACCTTAGTATATCAACGCAAAATTTTAGCAAATTTGATCTGAAATTTTTGGGAATTTTATTTAAAATTATTATTTTTTACATCATTTTATATTAAAATAATAGTTTAAAGCCTTAATTGACTAAATAACATCTAAGAGCTACCTATTTTTTAACTTTTCTAAAGTTTTTATCTTAATGAAGATGGTCAGGTAGTGGTGTTTCATTTTCCCCCAGGTGTTTCATTTTCCCCCATTTGACGGTATATATATATATATATATATATATATATATATATATATATATATATATATATATATATATATATATATATATATATATATATATATTAACTTTATAAATATATTCTATTTATATATACATTTATATATATATTTATATATACTTATAACTCTTATATATATATATATATATATATATCTAAATTCAATTAAATAAATAATTTGAAAGAAATTAGGAAAATGTTTACTTTGAATAAATAAATACATTAATATTTTAACAATTATATTTATTTCCTTTTCCGAATTCGTTTGATATATCAAATTTCGAATATTTTTATGTTAAAAACTCGGAAAAATTATAATTTGGCCTCAATTTTAATTTGATATCATAGTAAATACCAAAAAAAAATTGATTATATTTAGGTATGTTTATATATTTTGCATCAATTTATAACAAAGGATAATGGAATTAAAAATACATTTTTTTTATTTTGTTTGATTTAACCTCTATTATTTAGTGTAAATTTAGTTAACCGGTTTTTCCTGATTTTGGCCGGGGCAGGCCAGTGGTTCCTAGTTCGGTACACTAATTGAAACCAAAGGTTAAAAAGTAAATACGTTAATAACAGAGTAAAGGATCTCAACTATCTTTTAAGAGATATAAAGAATAAATATAAGATTAATATAATGTTCCGTTATGTGCATACAACAGAAAACCCAGCAGATCTCTTAATTAGAGGGATTACTTAAAATAAAATTTTTAGAAAATTTAAATTTATGGTTTAATGGGCCATCTAGATTAACCAAAAATTTACAAAACTGGCCTAAATTTCCACTGTTATCTATATCTCCTGAGTTAATGAATTTTTCTACTCTGAGTACTTTTGACAATAATTATTGACATTAATAAATATTCATCTTTTGATAAAATGATGAATATCACTAAGAATTTGTTCACCTTTATATGTAAAATAACGAAAGGTGATCCTTATAAAAAATCATTAATGTATTGGGTCAAGAAGGTTCAAATTTCTTGTTTTACTAAAGAAATTGAATATTTATTGAATAATGATAAAAAGGAAAAAATTCCAATATTGGTAGATAACCTAAATTTATTCTTGGACAAGGAAGGTATATTAAGATCTAAGGGTCGCATATCAAAATGTACATATTTTAATTATGATGTACATAATCCTATTGTATTATCTCGATTTCATTATTTTACAACATTATTGATTTATAAATCTCACCAAAAAGTACAACACCTTGGTCTTGATTCCACACTAACACACATTAGGAATCAAGGGTTTTGGATCCCTAAAGGTAGAATAGCAGTTAAAAAGATTATACACAACTGCATGATATGCAAGAAAATAAATGTCAGAGCATTTAAATATCCAAAATACACTGATGTCCCTAAACATCACATGCAGCTAATCACTCCATTTAAATTTGTAGGCATTGACTATACTGGTCATCTGTTTGTAAAAAACACCAATAACAACACTCTCGACAAAATGTTTATATTAATTTTCACATGCCTAAATATACGAGCCATACACATAGAACTCTTGCCAGATATGAGTGTACCTAACTTTCTATTAGCATTCCAACGCTTCTGTAATCTTTATAACATCCCAGATTACATATACTCAGATAATGCTCGTACATTTGAAAAGGGTGCCAATATTTTGCAAAAGGCCTTAGAGTCTGATGAGTTTGTGAAGGAACTTCAATTAAACAACATAAGACATGTAAAGGTGCCTGTATACGCTGCATGGTTTGCTAGTTTTTGGGAGAGACAAATAAAAACTCTGAAAAGCTGTATGTACAAGGTGATTGGGAGAGCTAAGTTGACATATTTTGAATTATTGACTACACTATCATTCATTAAAAATGCTGTCAACTCTAGACCCTTGACTTACCGATCTGAGTCCAACGATATTGATATTATAACACCTAATTCATTTCTAAGATTAAATTGTAACTCATCACTAATATTGAGAAGTAAGGAAGGAGATATATGGAAGGAAACTGACCAAGACACTAGAAAAAACCTTAGATACTCAAGAATCAATGTACACCCAATTTAAACAACTATGGTATGAAGAGTATTTGCTTAGCTTAAGAGAATTTGGTCAAAAGCTGCATGAAACAACTTGGGAAGATAGAATTAAAGTAAATGATATAGTCCTGATCAAATCTACTATTAGACCTAGACCATTTTAGATGACAGGCAGAGTACTCGAATTGGTGATGAGGCATGACAGTAAAATTAGACAGTGAAGGAGAGGGTGCCTCCACCCTCTTATGCTGATGATTTGGTTTTGTGTGGCGGATCTGAAGATTTGAAGGGATTGGTAGAGGGATTTGGCAAAGTGTGTAAAAGAGGGTTTGAAAGTAAATGTGAATAAAAGTAAGGTGTGAGTGAAGACAGTCCACTCAGTATGAAGTTATGTTGGATGATGAGCAACTGGAACAAGTGTCTGAGGTTAAATATTTAGTATGCCAAAACCATATAGCCCTTCTTTAACAACGCTAAGTTCTGCCTAGTTAGCCAAGTAGTCCTGTGGAGAAAAAGTCAAACACAGATTTCTCATTCTGTTTCCCATTCATGAACAAATCTGGAATCATTCACTTACAGTCACAACCCAAACGTCTTCTTCTGTAGAATTCTGACTCAAACACGAATCACACAAAAGCACTTTATAGCAACTGTAACTGGGATTGCAAGAAGAATTACCACAGAGTCATGTATGCGCACTGGCACAATCAATTGGCCACTGAAGGATTTTCACAATTCAGTTAAACAGTATCCGTAGCTTGAGAGAAAATAGCCTTAAATTTGAGGAGTATTATTGTGCTTACCGGCGCCAGTAATGGCTTGGATTTAGCTATGAGGCCATTCCCCAACATCTTAACCATCTTATAAAACCTTCTAAGGACATTGGAATAAATGCCATCAGCGGCTTAACACATGATCATACTGTTTCCGTAGATTCCTACATAGACATTCCATTGCACTTCTTTGATAGTAATTATTCAACAACACCCATAAACTTTATAATAATACCCGGAGAAATGATGCTAGCCCCAGTGGTATTGGGAGCAACAGCCCTTAAAGAAAACCATTTACTCCCCGATCTCACTTTACGAAGACTGATTAAAAGACTCGGCAACAAATTTGAGTGTATCGTCAAAGATATAAATCAGTCTCACACCAACCATGGTCAGAAAATTCCTTTAAATACTAATCCCTTAACACAGAAAACGTAAGAGCTGCGTTGTACTCTTTCTATATTAAATTCAAACATTCCTGAAACACTAGGGTAATGCTCTCATATGAGTAACTACTTCTAGCCCTATGCTCACCTGACCCAATTTTGATATATGTATATATATATATATAATTTTTACAGTATATATATACAGAGAAAAATATGTAGTATGTCTATTCAAGCATTATATTGCGACTTATATAGCCATACATATATTTTCCTCCAAAACCTTGACTCATGGTCATGGTTTTATGACGATGTTGCAAGGGAGTAGGAAGGTGTTAGTTTCATATTCCAGATGATGTCTCTAGATGCCAATGTAGCAGTCATCTGAAGATTTCCATTATTTATTAGGATATTATAATATTATATTAACTATGCTGTCACATCGCCATTATCTTATGTTTATATAATAGATAAAGGTGATGGATATACTTATTGATACCATAGTGATACCAATATCTAGATGCTTTCTATAACCATATAAGAATTACTACCCATGTCACAATTTACTGATACTGATCGCAATATTTCTAATGAATGGTTAATATGGACCATGCAACTTCTAAGTTGTAAAGTTATGTATAATTATAAACTTATTATCGAAAAGATAATACTTCGACGAAAAGTATTTTAATAAATCTATTTATTATCAATGCCAAATTACTAATATATTTTTTTGTTTTTTCCATCACATCTCCTAAGAAGGTCCGCTGCTTTTCTAATTCTTACTGTTCTTACTGTACCTGTCCTATCTTATTCCAATTAATTTGTATGGTTTGTAAGGTATAACTTACTAATAGTAGAACCTACATACTAATATTCATTCTAATGGTGGTAGAGGTGTTTAACGTACTTAGGCACCTGACTCCCAATATACCAAATCATCCTCTATCTCTACCTCGGAAAACTAAGTCTATGCTCTGTCATTTATTATGCCTTCGAAAGTAAGGTGGGGTTTTTAGGCTTAGTGGGGAAGTGTGTAGAGGTGATTGTGGAGTCCAGGTCAAACTTATTTATATTAGTAGTTAGTTTCCAGTATTGACCAAAACCTAGAATGGAATTCTTATTCTAATATAGAATAAGAGAGTACATTCAGTTATTGATGTTGGACTGCATATGTAAATTATTTTTTGTTTTTGTATTCTTTACTCTTGGGTTTTATATGGGTAATTAAAACAGTCTTTCTATTTTCAGTAGTAGTCATCCCCATGATTTCCTAATTTATATTTTGATTCTAAACTTTATGATTTATGACAAGTTGTAATAAAAACTTGATTGAAGGATAGAATGAATGCTTACCCAAGTATCTATAAATATATGTGGTCATAACCACTGATGAAACAAGGAATATTGGTAATACTTCCATGTACATATACCACAATTGAATTCTCCCAGGTATGTAATCATGTTTTGAACTTCTAAGTCACATTTATTAAATACGTAATACCTAAAAGTACTCACTCATTCCCTTGTTTACAGTACTTACCCAAGGTTTCCAATGAGATTCATCAACCCCTTTGATTTCTTCTCAATTCATCCCTGAATCATTTTTAAGCAAGACCCCTCACCGACGTCCTTTTCGTTAGGGTAAGGTCTCCTATTTTCTTATTTTAATAATAACTCACTTTTCATTAATTGACTAATATTCAAATGCCTTAAATAAATTCAATTCACAAATTCACAAAACTAATTCCTGTAAATTTTACAGGGTCTTGTTTTTTGATCTTATCATTGGGTCTTCGTTATAGACCTCTCGAAAGATTCATTCTTAATTTTGGATTCATATTTATTCATCAAGAGGCCATCTCAAGACCCGTCTTAATTTTGGGTCTTCGTTATAGACCTCACCTCTCAAAGGATTCATTCTTAATTTTGGGTCTTCGTTATAGACCTCTCGAAAGATTCATCTTATTGGTGGATTTTATTTACCTCACTAGAACCATTTCCCAGTCAAGATTCAATCTTAATTCAGTTTAAGTTTAGTCATATTTTCATTAAATTCTTAAAAGTCTGGATAACTCCCCAGAACCATTACTATCAAGTCAGCCCTGACCATTATTTATAATAACTTAGTTACCAGTTGTGGGTTTACCACCCCCGTAACCATTTTCCCATATATGTTGTGGTTCGTTCCTATATGTATGCTACGGTATCAGGAACACCCTAAAATATAAAATATTTAAGTAATTATCTTAAGTAATTTATATAAGTAAGAAACTAAGTCTACTCCCAGGAGAGTACTGAATTTCATTCTATTTTTATATCCTTAAGCTCAAGAACTATTTTTAGTTTCGGTTAACTAAAGTGAATGAAATTAACCCATAACTTTCCTACTTTGTACACTTGCTTAATAAAGAAAATTTTGTTGTGTCCTATTCAATGTCCTCTTCTACCTAATTTAAAAAGTGATCTATTCTTTACTTGGACACAACCCAGTCAGCATTTGGAGCAAGCTGGTGGTCCCTCCTTCCTGTACCCTGCCAGTAGCAAGAAAGCGTGATTGGCTCTGCATAGGCTCGGACTTTTGCAAAAGCCTGAGCCTTAACGATATCTCCCCCAGGTAGATACTGAATATTCTTTTTAATTTTCTCACTGTTCTTTACTATTTTATATTAATTTTGATAATACTTATTAATTTTTCTTCTGGAGGTCAAGTGACCGTAATTATTCATGCCCTCGGTCTCCACCACACTATATACTATATATATATATATATATATATATATATATATATATATATATATATATATATATATATATATATATATATATATATATATATATATTTATTTTATTTTTTTTGTCTGTAGATAGAAAGAATAACAATACTACCGTAAATAGCGGGTAGTTGATTATTTAACAAATAATAATGTAACTAATAAATATATTCTTATATTGTTGCAGAAAGTATAGTAATAAACATAAGAAATAATGTAAAGTAATATTTAAAGTAAGAGTCGCAGGCTTTCAAATATAACGCCTTTATTGTTTTTTGAAATAATAGAATAGAATATAAAGTGCTAATAAATCCAGTAGGAAGAGAAATCTTAAGAAATATATAAAACAAGAAGGAATTGAAATAAAGAAGAAAGAAAATATACTTTGGAAGTATAAAAACAATTCAAGAAGTCATTTAGGTTGCGCAACCAAGAAGAAAGAGAAAAGTAAAACCAGAAGGAAATAGAAAGGAAACCAATTATAAAGAATAAAAAGAAAGTATAAGATCATCATCATCATTCATTGAATTGATTCATATCTCATCATCATCCATCAATGTAATATAAGAATTAACAGAGGATCACACTTAATATCGATATCATCTTGAGGTAAGTTACCATCAATTATTCAGTGCGCTACTCTGCTTGTCATCGTACAAACAGAATGATATCCAGCAAAGAGAGATGCCCTACCTTTTCAGGAAAAGAAGACGAATACAGAGACTGGAGAGAACGAGTGGAGGATTGGTTGATAGTGGAGGAAAAAGTAAAATATCCTGGTTTGGAAATACGTCTAGCACTGAAAGATAAAGCCCACGAAATATGTATAGATTTAGAAAGAGAAGAGTTAAAGAAGGATAAAGAGGGAGTAGAATTGATATTAAAAACCCTGGATGCAGTATATAAAAAAGACAGTAGGATGGATAAATTGGAGAAAACCATGAAATTATTTCGAATTGAAAGAAGAAAAGATGAAACCATGAAAGATTATATATTAAGATATGAAAAATATTCCAGGGAATGTGAAAATGCTGGAGGTGGTAAAATGTCACAGGAAATGAAAGGAAGTCATCTTCTGGGACAAGCAAAATTGAATTCAAATGATCTTCATGTAGCGTTGGGAGCCTGCGGCAAGGAAGAATATAGTTATGGAAATATTAAAAATGTACTCACACACATTTTTCAGGAACAAAAGGAAAAAGTAGAAGAGAATAAAGAAGATTGTTGGATGGAAGGAGACAGAATCCGGTTAACAAGAAATATGGAACTATTACTAAATGTTTTAGGTGCAGATCAGAAACACATTGGGCGAACAAATGTCCAGTGAATACGAGATTGTGTTATATTTGCAACTCAAGAGAACATTGGGCAATAGATTGTCCAAAGAATTGGAAGAATAAAGGAAAAATAGAACAAACAGAAAGAAATAGAGGTAATCAAAGAGAAGAGATAAGATACGTCTGGAAAACGAACAATGATGAAGAACAAGAAAGTTTGGAGGAACTGCAAGATGAAATATACGGCATAATAGACTCCGGAAGTGCAAGAACAGTGTGCGGCAATTTTTATATGGAAAGAATTTTAAGTAGATTAACAAAAGAACAAATTGAAGAAATGAACAATAAAGCTATAGAAGATCACACTGTCTTTCATTTTGGAGAAACAGTATGTAAAGGGATAAAGAATGTAGATACAAAATTAATGGGAAACAAAGTGAGTATAAGAACTACAATAATAGAAGGAAACGTTCCCTGGTTGATTGGAAAGGAGACTTTAGAGAAAATAGGAGCAGTTATAGACTTCGAGAAAGGAATAGTTATAGCAAAACGGTTTTCAGACTACATAATACCATGTAAAGGGAAGAATGAAAAACATCTGAAGATCTCATTGATTAAGAAACTGGAACCGCACAAGATGTGGCTTGGAATAGACAAGGAGTGGTGGACCAACAAGGAAATAATTGGAAAAAGAATAGAAAAACTCATTTACAATTCGGACATGCTAGTAGTGGAAAATTAATTGGAATTTGTAATGATGCATATAAGAAGAATGAAGAGTATCAAAGATTTAAGAAGACCTTGGAAGAGAAAATAAAAGAAATAGTGGGCAAGTGCGATACATGTATAAAATATAAAAGAACTCCAGCTAGGCCAATAGTTGGAATGCCTATGGCAAAACAGTTTAATGAAGTGGTGGCACTTGATTTAGGAGAAATGGAAAATAGAAGATTTTTAATGATGGTGGATCTAGCAGCAAACTATTGTCAGGCAGCATGAATAAAAGATAAAAATCCACTGACAGTGGTAAAAGCATTTATGGGGAAATGGCTGTCTGTACTCGGAACACCTAGGAAAATTTTATCAGACAATGGATTGGAATTCCAAAATGAAGAAATGAAAATCCTAACAGAAAAATTTGGAATCACCATTATGGCAACTCCATCAGAAAGTCCCTGGAGTAATGGAACATGTGAAAAAATGGTGGGATTGGTGAAAGACGGAGTGAGGAAATTGAGAGAGGATACTACACAAAACTGGGAGATAGCACTGATGTGGACAATAGCAGCTAGGAATAGTTTATTAATGAAAGATGGAGTATCACCTAATCAGATAGTTTTTGGAAAAAACAATTACACATCCCAGAGTATAAACAATGAGGAAATAACAACGAATGATTATGAAAATGCATATGACACACTCTTGGAGAATAGAATACAAAGTGCTAATAAATCCAGTAGGAAGAGAAATCTTAAGAAATATATACAACAGGAGGCTGATAAGAGATTAAACAAAGCCTTGTCCAAGCCCATAAGAGAACATCATTTGGAAGAAGCTAAAATAGGGGATCTTGTGTATTATAAAAGAAACATGGAAAAATGTTGGAGAGGTCCTGCGAGAGTCCTCGGTAGTGATGGAAAGACAGTAGTAGTGAAACATGGGGGCACCCTACGTGAAGTAGCTAGAGTGCATATCACTAGAATAAAACAAACAGGAAATATTGAAGAAGGGAAAGAAGAAAATCAAAGAGAAGAAATACAAGATGATACATTGTCTGAATCAGACACTTTTGGTTCAGAGACGGATGAAAGGGAGAAGGAGGACGATGAAGTAAGGGTGGTTATACAAGAAGAGCAAGAAGACCTAAGCGAAACGGAATCAGAAACAGAACCTGAATCAGAAGAAGAAGAAGAAGATGAGAACCAAGGAGAGGAAGAACAAGAAACACCGAAGGTGAGATTGGGGGAATCTTATGAGATAGTGGACAAAGAAACAAAGGAAAAATCAAGAATAAGAATAACAAGTAGAGCTGGAAAAGCAACTAGCCAAAAATGGTCAGATAGCTACAATATAATAGATTTAGATCATGGAAATGAGAAATGGATAGATTTGAGAAATTTCCAAGAAATAAAACATATAGGTGGTGATGAAATATGGTTGGGAGATTTCGAAAATGAAGAGATACATAGAGCAAAAATGGATGAACTTAGCAGCTGGAAAAAGAAAGGAGTGTACGAGGCTGTACAAGAAAGGAATCAAAAAGCAATTACGACTAGATGGATCATTACAGAAAAATCGGAAAACGGAAGAAGAAAATGCAAAGCCCGACTTGTTGCTCGAGGTTTTGAGGAACAAGGAGATTTAACAACTGATTCACCGACATGTGCCAATGAATCATTAAAAATGTGTCTTGCTGTAATTCAGAAAAATGGATGGAAATGCAAAACATTAGATATTAAAACAGCTTATCTACAAGGTAAACCAATAGAGAGAAATGTGTATTTAAAACCTCCAAGAGAGGCAAAAACAAACTACCTATGGAAGTTGAAGAAAACTGTGTACGGTCTAAAAGACGCAGCGAGAATATGGTACGAAAGTATCATGGACGTAATAAAATCACTTGGAGGAACAAAGAGCAAATTGGAACCAACTATAGTGTATTGGAGGAAAAACAGCAGAATCATCGGCCTCATGTGCATACATGTGGACGATATTTGCTATGGAGGGAATACTGAGTTTGAAGAAAAGATAATTCGAGAACTAAAAAGGAAATTGGAAATAGGAAAAGAGAGTGAAAGGAAATTTTGTTACATTGGTTTGAACGTGGATCAACGAAATGAGGAAATTATCCTGGAGCAGAATTCCTATGTAAGAAATATGAAAAGTACCAGATAAAAAAAGATTTAAGGAAGAGAGGATATTAAATAAAGAAGAACAAACAGAATACAGATCAATGGTTGGACAATTAAACTGGATAGCTCAACAAACCAGACCAGAAATATCGTATAATGTAAGTGAAAGAAGTAAATTTTGTAAAACAGCAACAACAAGAGATATGAAAAAAGTAATAAAAATTATAGAACAAGTAAAAGAAAAGGAAAACCAGATAATCATTCCTACCCTTAAGGGAAGAACAAAAATGGAAATCTTTTCAGATGCCTCTTTTAATAACGTGGGGAATGGACAATCTCAAATTGGGTACATAATAAGTATAGTTGATGAATTTAACAACAGGAGTCCCTTATATTGGAAATCAAAGGTGGCAAAGAGAGTGGCGAGATCCACTCTAGAAGCGGAAGCATTGGGTTTAGGTGAAGCTGCAGATGCTGGAATATATCTGAAAGCTTTATGGGAAGAATTAAATGAAGAAAAACTACCAATATTGATGAAAACAGATTGTCAAAGCCTTGAAAGAGCACTACACTCAACTTCGGCAGTATTAAACAAAAGACTAAGAATAGATATGGCATATCTAAAGGAAATACTCGAGGAAAAAGAAATAGAAGAAATCAAATGGATAAAATCACAAGAACAGATCGCAGACATTTTGACAAAAGAGGGTGTAAAAAAAGAAAATATACAGAAATATGTTAACAACGTAATATGAAGACATATTACACCTATGGCAACAGAAGAAATAAGAATACAAAGAAAAAGAAAGAAAAAATAATAATAATAATAATAATAATAATAATAATAATAATAATAATAATTGATAACTATTTTATATTTTATGTCTGTAGATAGAAAAGAATATATGTACCGTCGTAGCGGGTAGTTGATTATTTAACAAATAATAATGTAACTAATAAATATATTCTTATATTGTTGCAGAAATTATAGTAATATAGTAATAAACATAAGAAATAATGTAAAGTAATATTTAATGTAAGAGTCGCAGGCTTTCAAATATAACGCCTTGATTGTTTTTTGAAATAATACAATAGAATATAAAGTGCTAATAAATCCAGTAGGAAGAGAAATCTTAAGAAATATATAAAACAAGAAGGAATTGAAATAAAGAAGAAAGAAAATATACTTTGGAAGTATAAAAACAATTCAAGAAGTCATTTAGGTTGCGCAACCAAGAAGAAAGAGAAAAGTAAAACCAGAAGGAAATAGAAAGGAAACCAATTATAAAGAATAAAAAGAAAGTATAAGATCATCATCATCATTCATTGAATTGATTCATATCTCATCATCATCCATCAATGTAATATAAGAATTAACAGAGGATCACACTTAATATCGATATCATCTTGAGGTAAGTTACCATCAATTATTCATATATATATATATATATATATATATATATATATATATATAAAAATATATATATATATATATATATATATATATATATATATATATATATATATATATATATATATATATATATATATATATATATATATGCAACTAACTATATAAAATTTTTATATATATATATATATATATATATATATATATATATATATATATATATATATATATATATATATATATATATATATATATATATATATTTATATATATACTCTATATAAATATATATATAGAGAAACACCTCATATATATATATATTTTTTTATATAAGTATATATATATATATATATATATATATATATATATATATATATATATATATATATATATATATATATATATATATATATATTTATATATATATATATATATATATATATATATATATATATATATATATATATATATATATATATATATATATATATATATTTGGGATGTGCTGAATAGTGAAAAAGCCGAATAATCACTTTGCTATTCGGCCGAAGTTATTTCAAAGTTTGGTCATCCATTTAGGGAAAAATAAAGAAAACTTATATACAAAGTAATAAAACAAAAAGTAAATAACTATTTCTTACCTATAACAAACCATTCACATATTAAAAAAAGTCATTAAACTAAACTTCATTTGAATAAGCTCTAAGGTTAAAATGACAGAACATTAGCAGTTCTCCATTTTCAAGGGATAACCTATTTCTTGTGGCTTCATAAATATTTCCTCCTGTCCTAAATATTCTTTCACTTACGACTGATGATGGTGGAGCTGAAAGGTATTTTATTGCTAGTTTTTTCAAATTCATAAAACTATTTCCAGTGTTTTTCCACCAATTGAAGGGAATATCATTGTCTTCACTGGTCAAAGTAGGCAAACTTATATATTTGTTTATTTCTTGATGTAATTCCGTATGTAGTCTTTTACTTTTATGTACAATAACCACATCGTCAGAAGAATGGGACTTTCTTTTTTCACTCTCACTTTCTTTTCTGTATGACGATTTTGATGCCGCAATTTCTTTAAAACAATCCATTAAAGTGAAATGGAACCTTCAGCTTCACTTTCCCCACTACGTGAATCATCGTCAACAGAAGAGTCAGGAGCTAAATTTTCATACATTTCTTTCCATGCCTCAATGACCATATTTTTTACTGATTCATCTGATTTATGTTGAAAAATTAGCTTGAATCGCATCTAAGAAAGTAGCTACACACAAAGGTTTATCACATAGACTTAGAAAGTCTTTTTCTACTGATTTCTTAAGCTCTTCTAACCAGTGTAATTATTCCACTGAAGCTTTTGCTTTTAATAGCCTTATTTAAAATAGATTTATTGTTAAAATGGAAGGGATCACTTCACGTTTAATGCTTGTTTTAGTGATGTTGTCAAATGGCTCAAGTAGATGGAATAATTTTCTCACTGAAAATCAGTCAACATTATGCATTCAGCAGCGTATATGGCTAGGGGAACTTTTGTTCAAACAATCTTTTAAGCATATCATAAGTGCTGTTCCAGTGTGTAGAAACGTCTTGAATTAATTTATGCTGTTTGACATTCAGCTGCATCTGTAAAGTATTAAGCTTTGCAGCAGCCGTTGCTGAATGGTGAAAATGAGGGGATATGTTTCTGCAAGTAAATAAAATATCTTTAACAGACTTCTGACATTGATAGCAAGCCACTCTCCCTTATACCAGCTACCATGTTTGATCCATTATCCCGTATCACTAAATGAATTCTATTTTTGGAATATTGAAAAATGTCAGCCAGTAACATATGGATCGACAATGACAAAGATTTTTGCCATATTGGCTGCAAAATTTGGCATATATTTTTTTTTTTTGGAAAAATAAGTTTCTAAAATTTCAATTTTAAATTGAAATAACTTTCCCTTATTGACGTAATTTATTGTTTATAAAGCTCAATATTCGGCATGAAAAGCCGAATATCGAATATTCGGTATTTTGGCCGAATAGGCCGAATACTGAATATTCAGTATTTTGGCTGAATAAGCCGAATACCGAATACTTACCAAATATTCGGCACATCCCTAATAAATATATATATATATATATATATATATATATATATATATATATATATAAAAAATATAATCAAACTTTTAAATATATATATATATATGTATATATATATATATATATATATAACAACAGAATATACACTATAAATATATTCCTGCTAATATATATATATATATATATATAAACAGTATATATACTTAAGACGTCAGTAGTAATAATAGATTATAATGCCTTAATTAATATAGATCCCATCATTAAGAACTTTCTTAACTTCTCACCCTTTTTCAAAAATTAAAACCAAAACTTTTGTGATAAATTTTAAATTTATTTTATGCATTTTTATTTTAATTTAGTTTATATAACATAGCAGCTGAAAGAGGACCAAGATTGGTCAAAATATTCTGCTAATATTCCTTAATAAAATTCTTGATATATTTGATATTAAACTTACAACCTCTTACTAAAAGAGTTTTGATTTTCTTCTTTTTATATAAGGATTTCATAAGTAATATTTTAATAAGGCATTACAATATATATATATATATATATATATATATATATATATATATATATATATATATATATATATATATATATATATATATATATATATATATATATATATATATATATATATATGGACATTTATAAGTGGTTGTCCGTTAAAATTAGGTTAGGTTAATTTAGGTTAGGATTTGGTTGGGATTATGATTAGGTTAAGTTAGAGTTAGGTTAAGTTTACCCAAAAGAGAATTTTAATGTATTTACCTAAAACCAATGAAATAACGATACATTAATTGTTGATTTTCGCTCCTGGAGTTTTATCCCTATAAATATAGCCTACTATATATATATATATATATATATATATATATATATATATATATATATTTATATATATATATTTATATATATATATTTATATATATATTTATATATATATATATATATATATATATATATACTACTATATATATATATATATATATATATATATATATATATATATATATATATATATATATATATATATATATAATATATATATATATATATATATATATATATATATATATATATATATATATATATATATATATATATATATATATATATATATATATATATATATATATATATATATATATATATATATATATATATATAATCTAAAACTAAAAACTAAGAAAATAAAAATCTTAATAAATTGGCTTTCAAATAAAAAATTTATTTTTAAGTCTAATTAAAATAAAATTGATGCTATGCCATGAAACATTGTTAAATCATTTTAATTAGGACCAAATTTGCATCCTCTTTCCATAGCATACCAGTTGTAGAATATAAAAGTCAATAAAACTTCATTACTTTTTAATTTACTTATGCTTGGCAAAAAATTATTTAAATTTTAAGTATTTAAATTATGTTCAACAGCACCTGTAATATCAATTTAACAGATTGAATTATTAATAAGAAATAACATTTAGAAAGCTTAATGTTATGCTTACCTCTAATGATGGCCAGTGAAGAGCTGGGTTATGCTTTGTCAACTGAATAGAAATATGATTATTCTTTGAAGCAGTTGTAATAATATTTGGCATAATTCTTTCAAAGAGATTAATTTTGAACTTCCTAAACGTCACACTTCTTTGTCTCATCATAGGACATTTTTCACACTTACCACAGAATATAAACCTCCACAAAGTACCCGGATCTTTTCTAACACTTCTCAACATTCTGAACTTATCTCTTCGCTTAAATTTTACAAATCGAAACTTCTTTAACGGTTCATTCTTCAGCCATTTGACAGACCATCACCATGTGCGCTCTCCATCCTCGCAAAATGCTTATTAATCAAAGAAGACAGATAAAGAGACAGACAATAATTAATTAATACTTATTAGCCTGTTTCATTAAAATTCGCGATTATTAAGTTAATGATAACAATGTTCTCGAAGCCTAAATTTGAGTTTGTTATAATAACCTAATTGTCATTATAGTTGTGAAAAACCTTGATTTTTTAATAAAACCATTTAACGAGTTAAATTCCTAAAATAATTATACCGAACTATATGCTTCTTAATAATTTTTCCACAGACGAAGTTTGCCTAAGAAGTGCTTTAACAGTAATCGATTTTTTCCTAACCTTAATTCGAAGCATAAGTTGAAATATTGTGGTAAATAACTTAAAATTGAGTATAATTTACACGGCATAGTTTGTTCAGGCACTATTGTAGAGATCATAATGTTACGTTTCATTGAATATGACTATCACTTCAAAAAGCAAAAAGTAAAAATATTTATAATATTTTAATGAAGGATCGATTACGATGCATCTAAAATAGGAGAGATGGGACAACAGAAGTGTCGTAAAAAAAAATTGAAAATATATATAATAAAGAATAATTACAATAATTGCCAGTTTATTAGCAAATTAAACGTAATAATTCTAATTAAATTTGAAATTACTATTTTAAATATGAAATATAATGTTTCTAGACGTTCTAAAAGTTAGCGCCTTGTTTCCTTAAAAATCAGAGATATATACAATCAATTATAGAAACTCTCAGATAAAAGTAACAAACTTTTCCCCCCTACGTAATAACACATTCCAAATGTATACTTAATATCACAATTGCTGGGTATAACTTAAAAGCTAAGAGTGTAAAACCAGTGGACCAGTTCCGAAAACACGAGATCGTCTCTACTCTCACTACAATGGTATTGTTCGGGCACTTTGGAAAATACATATTCGTAAGTAGTGTGCGATTGGAAATAAATGCGGTGTTCCTATCAAGACGAGAAAAAGTGAATTTGTCTCATGTAAGTAGGTTTAGTCAGAATTGTGTCCTAAAATTACGAGCTACATTGTGTGCTAATAAAAGCTGTTAAATTAGTAATCCCAACGGAAAAAGATACATGACGTCATAGACTAATGAGAATGATAATTAATTAATCGTGCAGATAGGGACAAGCGAATAAATGCAAAAAACTCAAAGTTAAGATGTTCGATGTTTTTCCTAATGCCAGTCTGGAGGATCAGAGTACCAGTTGAGTGCTATCTCAGTCTTGAGTAATGTATTATCACCCAAGAAGTTTGGATGACCGATTCATACGCACTTCTAAAGTGGCACATGAAATTCAAGACCGGATGCTGGGGAGGTTGAAATAAGAATAACACAACACAATAATACCCTCATCTTCCTTGATTAAGAGTCTGGAGAGGATTAGGACCCAGATAACCCGTATTTAATGCATCCCCCAATAATAGCATCTTACCATCTCAATCTATCTTTCGACTGTGGAAACTGCTCAAGCGATGAAAAATAAAAGGAAGAAGCCTCTCAGATGGAAAATTATAAAAATAAAATTATTAAACTGTTACTGAATGGTGTGTGGCGTATGTAGCTAAAGTTAATCCGGAGAGAAAATACACCTAAACAAAGAAACTTACTGATGCTTGACATTAACGACGAAATTTTGCTCGAAATAAAGGTTATTGGTGTATCAGGAAGGAAATATAAGATAGGACAAGGTAAGTCGATCAAAAAAGAATAAATTCGTTGGAATGAAATGTGAGCAACAAAAGATAAATGTACTTGACTAAATTAACCTAAAATTATCGTTTGTTATAACCTTATTGTAGGTCCTAGCTATTGGAACCCCAAGCAGGGTCTATTAACAGGGTGACCTTTTAGCCCTAGTAAGAGAATACGTCGGGAAAAAGTAATCGTCTTAAGGAGTGCGTGAGTTAGATCTAAAAGGAACAATAAGATGGGTTTAAAGTAAGAGATACCTAAAAATAAGTAAAATGAAAGAACCCTAATCAATATATTAATGGTCTCAAACAACAAAGAGTGTGTGGAGGATGAATAGCTTTGAGTGTGAGGAGAAGGTAGTTTTGGAAACGGGAAACAAACTATAAGAGTACCGTGTGGCCAATAATGATCACCGAATTGTTTTCAAAGTAATCGAGGAATCTCGAAGTGGGATGTTTAAATTATTATATACGATTTTCTCAAAAATTGGAAGTATTGAAAGGAAAAAGAGTATACATTAAACCAAAGCATATATAAATCCAAAGGAAACAACAATATAAATCTTGCGAATTACCATTGAAAGAGTTTTACAGACTAAACTAAGAAACACGTTAACCAATTTCGACACCCTTATAGAATTGTCGAAGGAATAATTAACATAGTATACATAGTCTATGATATCAAAAAACAACGGATAAAAAAGATGCCTATAAGTAAGGAATGATTTTCCATGCGTAAACACTTGCAGGAACCTCAGAAACTATATAGCACCTAAACAAAACCCGACTATGAATATATGGAAACCTATTAGTTTAGTATCTGGGAGAGAAAGAAGGGACAAAATCAACTATTCTTATCTTCATCAGAGGTTAAAAATTGGTTTGGAAGTAAGAGATCATCTCATTTTAAAACTACAAAGAATTGATAGGCTATATTAAACATGTTTACTAAGCGGACCACTGCAATTCATAAGCAGGCATATTACAGGTGATGAATTGTAAGATCTTACTTAATAAGAATCATCACAAAAACCAATTTCAAAAATGACCAATGATAATAGTTTAGAAAACTAATAATAGTCAAAGAGGTGAAAAGAACAATATTTGATTAAGAAGATGTTAATTATTGGAGGTAAACAGAACCTATAGTTACTTGTGCCTGGTAATAATGCAAAAAAAAAAGAGAAATAACATTTAGTTATTGTAAAAATTTATATTAGTGAATATATATAAATTATAATACGGATATAATTGTTCTCGTATTCCCGTTAAGTCATTAAGCATGTATAAGAGCTAATGATAAAATATGATATATAAATTTTAAACGTGTGTTACCTATCTAGTTTCCGGATAAACGAAAAGGAGTACGTCCTATTTCCCCGCAATTGTTCATCACTTGGCTCTGTTGTTCAGAATCCACGCCGGCTTTGAAGGCTAGAAATCACTCTACTGAAATCCAATAAATACACTATGCGGTGAAAATATAGGGTTAATAGTTATAGGAATTTATACCTAACTTATACGAGAGGAGAAAAAGGCGAAAGGAAAAATTATATGCACCCACCTTTATATTAAATTGTAAACTAATTATGTACGATGTACATATAATAAATAGTTATGCTAATCCGATAAGAACTAAAAAAGGTTTAAATCAGAAAAATACAAGTGAATTCATTAGAGGTTGAATATGACATATACATCCACTAGATAAATATATGTATTGGAGATATTTTTGGGTTTATATATAAGTTGTATTGCATTTGTAAAAGTCTATAAAAAAAAGAAGTAAATAATAAAACAGAGAGCTGTAATAATATAAATATATATAATTATAAATTATATATGCATATATTACAATATATTAAATATTAAATTATTTATTATATATTGATTAAATATAAATAAATAAATAAAGGATATAAATATGAATACTGGAAATCACTAGTTGGTTCTACAAAGAATTTAGCTATTATAAAATATATAAATTAACTAACTAACTTAAAATATCTAGTGAATTGAAAACAGAGTCTTTGATGTAAAACTAGGATTCAAAATTAAGATGGAAAGAAAAATTAAAACAAAAAGAATTACAATAAATAAAGAAGTTAAAAATTTATTTAGAAATCAGAATTTAAAACACTAAAGAAAAATTAATAAAATTTATCGCAATATTCGTACTTAAGAAGTCTTCTCGGCAATTGTTCCCCGATTACCTCACATACACTAAAGCTTTGTATATTAAATAGATTTGTTATAACAAAAATCATTTTTGAATAAATGAATAAATGGGTAATAGTAGACAATAAAAAATAACATATAGGAGAAAATTAAGTTTGTTACGTGCATTGACCCATAAGAATAAATCTACAAAAACCATGGGTGGACCCAATAAATTTCCGATATTTGTTCATATGCAACAAAGAGAATTTACTATTAATTTTTATTACAAATAACCTAGAAATATGGTAAAAATTATTGAAAGGAAGGAAATTACTGTGGAGTTCTACACTAAGGACTTTTCATGTTGTATTTATGAATACTACCTTATAACATACACAGGATAATATCTACTAAGGTAACTTAGATAAATGACGTTGAATAATTTAGAGAACAAGTACGAGAAATTAGTTAAAAAAAAATTATTAGCCCAGCTCCAGAAGATGGGAATGAACATGAGAGCAGCCCGGGAGATTAGTATGTTAAGACAATTCCTTTTTTGCGCCAGATACAACAACAAACATCAATTAATACCAAGAGATATAATGATATATTTTTATACGCCCGAATAATATATTGACTGTGATAATACCACGGTCTAGTAGTATGCAATTCATATCCTAACAACCGCGAAACATCACCCTGAACGACCTCAATTCTTAAAGAAAAATATCTACCCTTATTATAGCAAACGAGAAAAGTGTTAAATAAAAATAGACCCTTTGTAAAAACAATATCTAATATTCTTAATCCCTATAGAGTCAGAAAGAATAAAGTTCAAAATATAGAAAATAACTAAAAATCTTCAAAAAAAATTGAATAAGTTATTATTTCACTTTTCCAAACAAACAATTTTTTATCTAATATAATGTAATTAGTAGAAGTATAATAACATAACTTCAGGATAGATAATATGTACTTGTGATAACCTAAGAATTTCATACTTAATCGATAAGGAAAACATTTAACCAAGTAACCTTTAACAGGAGGATACCTAAAAAAAGAAGACGATTTAGATAAAACACTATAAATAAAGCTAGGACACAATAGAATTCTTAATATTACTAAGAACCAAATAATGGTTTCAGGAATCTAAAAAATCATTACAGATAAATGAGATTAGTAGAAATCAACGCGGAAACATTATAGCAGAAATGCTATTGCAAGGTCAAAACATGAGAACAGTTTAAATCCATATTATCTTGACATGGATGCGACACACTATATCATAAAATGGGATTTAAATAACTGTAAA
>JABUQX010138937.1:42500-47500 GCA_015478945.1 Trachelipus rathkii | reverse complement strand
ATAATTATCAAAGAAAATATAGTGAAAAAAAATATTTAACAGTGAAGGTCAAAGGTCATGAAGAGCATAAAAATGGAAGGATTCCTTAAGAGCTCTTCAGTAACCCTAATTTGTGTAAGGTGCCAAAAATAAAAATAATAAAAAAGATTATTTTTTTTTGGAATATATGATATAAAACTTATAACATTTGAAACTGAAAAAAAGGGAAAATGAACATTTTTAATTTTCTTTTTTGATATTTAGAAATAAACATGTCTCTGCAAGTTTTGAAAAAAATGAAATTATTTGCAGTAGTCTTGTTCAAAATGGAACTTCTGGACTAATGTATGTGTAAAATAGTTAACCAACAGAGATAAATAAATAAATGATTAAAGATTATATAGAAACTATAGGAGCGTTTCTCTTTATTCCACCTAGAATTACATGACAAAAGAGCTTACTCTCTCTCTCTCTCTCTCTCTCTCTCTCTCTCTCTCTCTATATATATATATATATATATATATATATATATATATATATATATATATATATATATATATATTATATTTATATATATATATATATTTATTTTTTTATAACCCAACCTTAACTGCTGCTACTCTATACTATATATATATATATATATATATATTAGTTATTAGTCATTGACTTCCATATATTCTTTTTCTTCTTAGAAAACTTTCCTCCTCATCCATGATCATCAAAGAATCTGCATAAACAATGATTAGCAGAAGTTTCTTCTCCCTCCTTCTTTTCTTTCTTTCTTTCTTTAGTTCTCTTTAACGTTATTAATAATGGAGGAACCATTCAAGGAATTTACTTCTAACTGATCCTACGTTTCAATTAGTTTTCATTTTGTCCTCTTCTTCTTCTTCAAAACTTTTCAGACCAGCATTTTCGGACATAAATAACATCGGACAAAATATCAGTGTAGCGTACACTGTCATTGCATGACTTGGTGCGACCGACGATAATTCAAATGTTGCTGCCAATGGAGACTATTACCGTTAGCTCAATTGAAGAAAGTTCAAGTAATTTTGTAATAATAATTTTGTCATTGATTCTATTTTTAATTTTTATGGAAATTATCACTTTTCTTTTAACACTTCCGTCTGCTTAACTTCTATGTATTTCTGATTAAGTTAATTCTGCGATAATTTCCTTGCAAAAATAATAGATGGAAATTTTTTCCTCTGGAAAGGATTTGAGAGATTTTGTTGTGTATCAAGTTAATCAATCTTCTATAGAGCAAAAAAATTCTCCAATCTGTAATCTTTTCGTTAGTTGAGACAATAACAGCAGCCTTTTTTTTTTTTTTTTTTCTTTACCTCTTTATAATAGTTTAACGACATTTTTATTTTAACCACAAACATAACACAATTATAACATTGTCATTGGTAAAAGGACAAATCATTACGTTGAGGGAAATATTTTACAAACTGTATAATGCAATGTGGGTTCCGGGTTCATTGCCAAAAATTCAAATGTACTTTCACTATTATAGCATTACTGATAAGAGGCTGAAGGATCATATGTGTTGATGATAAAAATTAGGAAATAAAAAGCAGTTTAATGAGTTAAATAAACATTTACTGATTTCCAGAAGTCTAAAGTACCGTTTTTACGATATTTAACCTATTTTGTTCTCATAAAAATGGTTAATTTCGTCTTTCAAACGAGTTAACGACTTTAATTTCATTCCAGAAAGTTTGCGTTTCATTCTTAGTTCTTTCGGAGTTTGAACTTAAATTTTGACTTTAATTTTTCTTTTTGTGTTACATAATCGGATCTTAACATAAATCTTCTGATTCTGGAAATGAAAATTGACTTTTGGAAATTATTTTTCTTTACCTAAAGTGTGATTACTTGATCACAATTAATTTTCTTTCTGTCGCGTTTCACAGGTAATTCAGAAATATTAAATATTTGTGAGGGTTTCCCAATTTCAAAAATTTCTGTGCCAATCAAATTCTTAACCTCTGATTGGTTCCTTATAGTAAATTCTTTGGTTTTACCCATGACGCTTGTACAATTCAAGAATATTTAAAAAAAAGAAAAAAACACTGTAAAATATATATATATATATATATATATATATATATATATATATATATATATATATATATATATATATAATATATATATATATATATATAAACATCTTAAAACTATATAACTATATATATATATTTATATATATATATATATATATATAGCTTATTCCACTTATGAAAAGTAACAGCCACCTTCTTGTTATCAGACATTGTAAGTAACAAGGTGAATCACATACCAAAGAAAATCTCATAGGATGAACTTATTTTAATAACATATTTAAATCATATATTTAATGATTGACATCATTATAATATCTCTCAATATATATATATAAATATAATATGATTATACTATTAATAGCATAAAAATAATAATTAGAATAATAATAATGATAATATCAAAATTAAAATAATAATATAAATAATATTAATAATAATAATAATAATAATAATAATAATAATAATATAATAATAATAATAATAATAATAATAATAATAATAATAATAATAATAATAATAATAATAATAATAATAATAATATATATAATTATATATATATGTAATAATAATAATAATAATAATAATAATAATAATAATAATAATAATAATAATAATATATAATAATAATATATAAATATAGTATATAATATATATATATAATATGTATGTATATATGTACCACTACCCCGCTTAAGCGGGAATAAGTGTTTGTATAATAATAATAATAATAATATATATATATATATATATATATATATATATATATATATATATATATATATATATATATATATATATATATATATATATATATATATATATATATATATTTATATATATATATATATATATATATATATATATAATACTAATATATTATAGATATAAATTTATCTCCTATATATTTAAATATCTCCATGCAAAAACATTAATTAATCTCCAAGTTGATTTTGGGTCTTCATATACATTTTTAAATTTACTATTGTAATATTTCTTTTTTGCTTTCTTCAAAACAATTTTCAATTGTTTGTCATACTTATTATATAATTATAATATATTATATCTATATTATATTTGTCATACTTATACACACATAATATATGCAAACATATATATATATATATATATATATATATATATATATATATATATATATATAATAGTAATAATAATAATAATAATAATAATAATAATAATAATAATAATAATAATAATAATAATAATATATAAAAACATATATATATTTATATGAAATATAAATATATATATATATATATATATATATATATATATATATATATATATATATATATATATATATATATATATATATATATATATATATGTGTATATAATAATAATATATGTATATATATATATATATATATATATATATATATATATAATAATATATATATATATATATATATATATATATATATATATATATATATATATATATATATATAACTATATTGCTATATATATATAACTTCTATAAATCCATTTGTCAATTTATATATATCATATCTTTCACTATATATATATATATATATATATATATATATATAATATTGATAGAGGTGATAATGCGTGTGGAAAATAAATAATGTCTGTGTAATTTGTGTAGGAAATGCTGTCTGTGTGTGTTATGGTATGGTGTGTGTGGAGGAAACCTGATTAATAAATTTTTGTGACTAACAAATGAGGAAACTCGACGTATTATAAATGAAATTTCAATAAATTTATATACTGTAAATTGCAATTGAAATACCTAAGGACGATTATACATTACAATTAAAGATTTTATATTTATTTAAGTGTCCCGTGCGGGATTCTTCTCCACTAATGGGTTAAGAAACACTTTGGGACCCAACCCATCCATTTGCCTCTTTTTGTGGGCAGGGAGCATCCCTCAGTTACTTTATATAAAAGGAAAAAAATCTAGCATCAAAGTGTAACTATGTTTTAAATGTTTTCAATGGTCAAAGATGATAAACGTCTCACCTAAATGAGGCTCGATTCCGCATAGTTTTATTCCCAATCCAGTGCTAAATATTTTGCAAAACCTAAAATGTTATGAAAAAAATTCTTTCAATATATATATATATATATATATATATATATATATATATATATATATATATATATATATATATATACATATATATATATATATATATATATATATATATATATATATATATATATATATATATATATATATATATATATATATATATATATATATATATATATATATTTATTTTCTTTTTATATATATATATATATATATATATATATATATATATATATATATATATATATATATATATATAACACTATATGCTCATATATATACTTATATACCCTATACTATATGTTTTTAATGCTTACTATTTATAAATGATGAGGTTTTCAGTTGAAGCTTTTACTATCTAGAATCTTAAGCTAAGTTTTAGTTTAATTTAATATTCTTTTAAACATTGTGTCACCAGCATTTCCTGTGTGAGTGCTTGTGGGTGTTTGTTTGTGTGAGTGGCTGTCGGAATGACTGGACAGAGAAGACGTAAGGGTTGGCGCTGGCTAGGGTTCTCTATTGACTTTGCCAACGTTCGTGGCCTGAATGCTAACCATGAATCTGTGGAGTATCACCTCTCTAACTCTCAAACTAACATTTTATTACTGTCTGAGACCCAGCTAGGCAAGGATTCTTATTCAAATAAAATTAGTATTTCCAGCTATAACTTTTTTTTTAAATTTCCGACTTACTGGTGGAGTTTTGGAGTATGTTCCTTTATAAATATTAACACTCTTGTAACACGTCTCGAGAATCTTGAGTTTCCTAACTTTGATGTTCTATGGCTTAAAATCTTTCTCCCAATTACTACCATTATCTTGTGTTTCTGCTATTGCTCCACTAATGGAACAGGTTTTCACGCCCAT
>JABUQX010138937.1:27500-30000 GCA_015478945.1 Trachelipus rathkii | reverse complement strand
AATTTCAGCTGATTTTTGAAGAATGTGTAAGCGCATCTAAATCTGAACTGAGTATTGAAATTGCTGTACTAAGAATTAACAAATTCCAAAAATAAAGACCCAACATTCCTACTTCCGACCTACAGACTTATTATCGCACATCCATTTTTATACCATTTTTGGATGATTTAATATCATCAGCATTAGGAGAGAAGTTTTTAAATTTTCCTTGCAATTTGTAATACCGAACGGGTGTAATGTGCCATATGAGAAAAAGATTGTGTAATATTTTACAAGGAGGATCTCGAAAGCCCAAATGAAGATTTAGTAAAAGCAGAATGGGATTTATGGAAGTTGAAATGGCATCACAGCACAGGTCGTCCAAAAACCGCAATAGATGGACTAGTTTCTTGTTCGCAGTCACATTTCCAAATATTTACAACTTGTTGCAAATACTGGCAATTTTACCCGTGTTTAATGCTTCAGTAGAAAGAAGCTTTTCAACATTAAGACATCTGAAAACCTACTTGAGAAATACTATTGGAGATGAAAGACTTATTGAACTTGCCCTCCTCTACATACATCGAAATATTGAAATAAAAATTGAAGATGTTAGTTATCTCGGACTTCGCTCACACTCATGTTAGGCGTTAATTTAACAATTTAGGTAGGATGATTTTAGTAATTCATATAAATTCTTCCCATTTTTTCTTATGAATTTAATATTTTGTCTTTCCACTTTATATATATATATATATATATATATATATATATATATATATATATATATATATATATATATATATATATATATATATATATATATATATATATATATATATATATATATATATATATATATATATAAAAGAACGAGGGACAATTTATTAGAAAAAATTTCTGGATACATACACTGTATATATATATATATTTATACATATTTATATATATATATATATATATATATATATATATATATATATATATATATATATATATAATAATATATATATATATATATATATATATATGTATATATATATATATATGGCCTTTTCCCACAAAATATTCCTCTCACCCTTGCCATAGTTTCCTATTTGATGTGAACTAATGTTTTATAATCATTGTAATATTTTCCAAGATTTAATAACAAAAACTAAAAGTGAATTAATAGTGAAGAATAAATGTAGTAAATAAATAAAAAGTGAAAAATCACTTAATTCTAAATTTAATTTTAATGACTAAGTAAACTTTTAAGATATTAATTCTTCATTTAATATTGATTTTATGGATTTACATTTAAAAATGAGCAGAGTTGCTTAAGTTCATTCAATCTTTGCAAAGACACGTTTTCTAACTAAACACACGTTTGCTTACACACATACACGCATACACACACATATATATATATATATATATATATATATATATATATATATATATATATATATATATATATATATATATATATAGATAGGGTAGGTCGTGTTGCGTTTCTGACACATTATTGATAGATAGATAGATAGATAGATAGATAGATAGATAGATAGATAGATAGATAGATAGATAGATAGATAGATAGATAGATAGATAGATAGATAGATAGATAGATAGATAGATAGATATAGATATAGATATAGATATAGATATAGATATAGATATAGATATAGATATAGATATAGATATAGATATAGATATAGATATAGATAGAGAAATAGATATAGATATAGATAGATAAATAGATAGATAGATAGATAGATAGATAGATAGATAGATAGATAGATAGATAGATAGATAGATAGATAGATAGATAGATAGTCTTTAGTCTTTAGTCTTTATTTCTTTATTTCGTACACTGAGTACATTAAAAAAATATATATTACATTAAAATAAATTATATATAGATAATTATAGATAGATAGATAGATAGTCTTTAGTCTTTAGTCTTTAGTCTTTATTTCTTTATTTCGTACACTGAGTACATTAAAAAAATATATATTACATTAAAATAAATTATATTGCATAATATAAAATTATAATATATAATTAAACTTATTTAACACAAAATCATATCCCCCTATGTTATCTTAATGGATCCTCCCTATTTTGAACAAATTTTATTCTCGCTTTGAGTGCATCCAAATCATTATCAAATAAATTAATGACTCCATATTTAGTTGCAAATGTTTCTTCAATATCTTTAACTAAAATACCCCTTTTCAATATTACATTTTTATAAACAAAGTTACATGGCTTATAGATAGATAGATAGATAGATAGATAGATAGATAGATAGATAGATAGATAGATAGATAGATAGATAGATAGATAGATAGATAGATATAGATAGATAGATAGATAGATAGATAGATAGATAGATAGATAGATAGATAGATAGATAGATAGATAGATAGATAGATAGATGGATAGATTGATAGATTGATAGATAGATAGATAGATAGATAGATAGATAGATAGATAGATAGATAGATAGATAGATGCTTCCTAGCTGGAATGAATA